>APFE031363470.1:67254-139807 GCA_000404065.3 Pinus taeda
GAAAGAGAAGGTTGTAGCCTTCTGTAGGCCAGCACCTATGTACTAGTATCTTGGCTAGTGCAAGAGCTAAGGGGGTTGTAGCTCCCTTTCAGAAGAGTCTAGAAAATGGGAGAGGGTTGTAGCTCTCTGCAGGTTGCAGCCTGCGTACTGGTAAAGGACTGCACCAGTACAATTGTAAAAAGAGGTTTATAATTGAAATAAGATAGAGACATATTGTAGCAGGTGGTTTTCACCCACATTGGGTTTCTAGCTTATATCATGGTGTTCATGTGTGTGGCTTATGTGTGATGATCTGTTCTATTTTACTGCACTTTTTTACTGTTAATATGGTTGATAATGTTCTAATGCACTCATTAAGGATCAACTAACTGAATCATAAGAAGTTGTGGAAGTAGCATATATGAATCTGAATATGGAAATGAAATTTTTTTATTGATGTGATAATACTGATTCATCCCCCCCTCAGTATTATTTCCAACGTACAGGTCCTTCAGAAGAAGCTTGATCACTTGAAGGAAGATCTTTCATCATGAGCAACTACGAGAGGGAAGCATCAATCAGACCACCGATTTTTTATGGGACAAACTTCGTATACTAGAAGGTAATAGTTACTGCCTATCTTCAATCTCTCGGTACTGAAGTCTGTGATATCATAGATACAGGGTATACTTTTCCATCAGCAACTCCTATAGATCTAGTTGAGAAGAAGAAATATGAAACAAATACAAAGGCGGTCAATACTCTTCTAGGATGTCTATCTCAATCAGAATTCATGAAGGTTATGCAGTTTAAATCTGCAAAGGAAATATGGGACAAGATTGTTTTGAACTATGAAGGAGATGATCAGGTAAAATGAGCAAAACTTCAAACCCTCAGGATTCAGTATGAAAATCTCAAGATGTATAATGATGAAAGTGTGGCTAATTATTTTCTTCATGTAGGTGAGATTGTTAATTATATGAAAAACTTGGGTGAAGAAATAAAAGAGGCTGTTGTGGTTGAAAAAGTTCTAAGATCTTTGTCCTATAGATTTGAATCTAAAGTTTCTGCTATAGAAGAAAAGGAGAATCTACAAAACCTTAAAATGTCTCAGTTGCACAGAATTCTAACTACTTATTAAATGAGGAAAGGAGGTCCGTCAGACAGGAGAGTAGCTGCCTTCAAGGCTTCAGGCAAAGGAGAGTACTATGAGTCAAGGACACGTGTCAGAAGAAGAAGAAGAATCAAATTTTGTCAGAAATCTTCAACGGGGTACTGGAAGATTCAGAGGTAAGTTACCTTTCAGATGTTTTGCTTGTGGAAGAGTAGGTCACTATGCTGCCAAATGTCCTCATGAGGATAAGATTGACAAGGCGAAGGAACCTGTTAGATGGAACAAGAAACAAAATGCAAATAAGAGAAGCTATTACACTCATGAAGATAGTGATGGACTATCAAATAGCAATGAAGATGAACGAGGTAATCACTATAAACTTTTAATGGCCTTTGAAGATGATCGTTACATGGATGATATATATGTAGATGGCTTTTATGAAGAGATTTCTAGACTCAAAACATGTTTAGAAGAAAGGAATGTGATCATTGATACTCTGCAATGTCAACTTGATGAAAAGGAAAAATCTCTTGAGAAGTTAGAATGTGAAATTGTTGGCCTTAGAAAAGAAATTGAGAAAACAAAGGCCCTTAATCTCAAATTTTTTAAAGGATTTGAAACTCTGGGTGAGATTATCAATGTGCAGCGTTCTCCTCTAATCAAGACAAGTCTGGGGTATAATGGAGAAGCATCTCAAGATTCAACCTCCAAAAGTTATCTTGATGCAGCAAGAAGGAGTGAACAAAGGCCTAATAGAAATCATCAGGTAAATCAAGGACAGTCTTACTCAAGAACAAACAAAGACTATTAAGAAAATCGGGGGCATGCTACCTTAAGGACAAACAGAAGCTACAACCAGCCACAGGTAAAATCTTCCCAATTTTCTTCAAGAATGGATGTCAGTAGAAACTACAATCGGTTGGATGATAATCGCAGGAATTTCTTCAATGGCCAATGTTTCTCTTGCAATAACTTTGGTCAAAAAGTAGCTCAATATGTTTCCTATAAGACAATCATGACTAGAGAAGCTCAAAAATAAAGAAGTATGCCTGCAATCATGAAGAGGACCTATAACAACTTTTCCGCCCTTGAAAATGAAATTGAATGGTCCATTTGTAATAATTTTGGTCATGACGATTGTTAATGCAGGAGCAAGTTTTGGAAGACAACTCAGAAGGAACAAACCTCAAGTACCAAAACATGGAGAATGAAGGAACCGCAACCAGAAAGATGTGGGATAGATTTATATGCAGAAGGACAGGAAAATCAATGGTACATCGACAGCGGATGTTCGAAGCATATGACAGGTGATAAAGAAAAGCTTGAATCATATACTGCTTTAGAAAAGGGAAAGAAAGTTTCTTTTGGAAATGATACCCCTGCAACCATAAAAGCAAAAGGCATTGCTCAGTTGAAAGAAAAGGTCAAAGCTGGAAATGTTTTGTATGTTGATGGCTTGAAGCATAATCTATTGAGTGTCAGTCAGATGTGTGATAATGGAACCAAGGTAATATTCCAATCATATGGGTGTAGTGTTCGTGATCTTGATACAGGAAGAACAATAATCAAAGGGAGAAGAACTCCAAATAATCTATACATATTTGAAGAAGGAGAACAACAATGTTATTTTAGCAAGAATGATGAACACTGGTTATGGCACCGGAGGTTGGGGCATCTAAGCTTTTCACAAATAAGGAAATCATGCAAATACCAGGTTGTTCGTGGTCTTCCAGATATCAAAATTCCAGACAACACGATAGGAAAATCATGTCAGTTTGGAAAGCAAACCAGAACTAACTTCGCTGAGAAGGAAGGATCAGTGAGCAGGCCTCTTGAGCTAGTCCATACAGATCTATGTGGTCCATTTAGGACAAGGTCTCCTCGAGGAGAAGAATACTTTATATTATTCATTGATGATTTCTCTAAGATGGGTTGGTTAGGACTTATGAAGCACAAGGACGAAGAATTCGAAAAATTCCAATCTTTCAAAGCCTTGGTTGAAAATGAATCACATTACAAAATTAAGTGCCTCAGGTCCGATAGAGGTGGGGAGTTTACCTCAAATGAATTTTTCGATTTCTGTGAAGAACATGGAATAAGAAGGGAATTCTCTACAGCTAGGACTCCTCAGCAAAATGGAGTGGTGGAAAGGATGAACAGAACAGTCGAACAAATGGCTCGAGCTATGCTTGATGAGTCTAGAACTCCCGCAACCTTCTGGGGTGAAGCTGAATATGCTGCGGTTGTTATTCTCAACAAAAAAAATGTCCAAGTGAACAACACTCAAACTCCACATGAGCTCTGGTATGGTGAGACTCCTTCGGTAAAGCATTTCAAAATTTTTGGGGGCAAATGCTATATTAAGAATACTGATGAACAGCTTGGCAAACTTGAACCCACAGCAGATGAAGGTATTCTCCTTGGTTATTCTCGCTACAGCAAAGTGTATAAGTGTTATAATAAAATACTTGGAAGAATTGTTGATAGCATTGATGTAGTGGTTGATGAAAAAGGATACATCCCTAGGCAAGTAAATCATGAAAATATCGAAGAGGATGAAGACTACTCTCCAAATCAGACAGATGATGAAAAGAGACCCATGAAGAAGAAACCCATGAGGAGCCAGAGGAACAAATAAGGATAGAAGAAAAGACTCCTTCCAGATATGTTCAAAAGAATCATCCAAAATCACAAATTTTGGGGCAAAAGGAGGCAGGTGTTCAAACAAGAAGAACAATTGCAGAAGCCTCAAGATATTTGACATTGCTCTCCTCCACTGAACCACAAAATGTAAAAAAGGCATGCAAAGATGAATGTTGGGTCAAGGCAATGGATGGAGAACTTGAGCAGATCGAAAAGAAAAACACTTGGGAGTTGGTCCCTAGACCAAAAGATAAGAATGTCATAGGGATAAAATGGATCTTCAAGAACAAGTTGAATGAAAATGGGGAAGTTATTAGAAACAAGGCCAGACTTGTTTCTAAAGGGTATGCTCAACAAGAAGGAATAGACTTTGAAGATACTTTTTCTCCTGTTGCTAGACTTGAGGCCATCTGAATGTTCCTTTCTCTCTCAAGCTTTCAAAAGTTCAAAGTATTTCAAATGGACGTGAAATCAGCTTTTCTGAATAGAGACTTAGAAGAAGAAGTGTACATAGAGAAACCAGATGGGTTCATTCTTGGGAATGATTCAAATCTTGTATACAGATTAAAAAAGGCTCTCTATGGTCTTAAATAGGCTCCAATGGCTTGGTACTATCGTTTGGACAAATATCTTCATCAACAAGGATTTTCAAAAGGATCAGCAGATAGAAATCTCTATATAAAAATTGAAAATGACAAATTGCTAATACTTGTTGTGTATGTAGATGATATTATCTTTGGTAGCAATGAAGAAGCTATGAGTCAAAGCTTTTTCGTGGTGATGCAGAAAGGATTTGAAATGTCTTTGCTTGGAGAACTGACATACTTTATTGGATTGCAAATCCAACAAAATGAAGGCGGTATCTTCTCGTCTCGAACCAAGTACCTCAAGTAGATTCTGAAGAAGTATGGCATGGAAGATTCAAAACTAGTATGTACTCCTATGGTTACAGGATGCAGTCTCAGTGCAAATAATGAATCAGCAACAGTGCATCAACCAACCTATAGATCCATGATTGGAAGTCTACTTTCTTTGATAGGTACATTACCAGACATCATGCATGCAGTGGGAATAGTTGGAAGGTTTCAGGCAAATCCTAAGGAAACTCATCTTTAGGCAGTAAAGAGAATTTTCAAGTATCTTCAAGGAACTCAATACTATGGCTTATGGTATCCTAGAGATACAAATCTCACTCTTCATGCTTATACATATGCAGATTGGGCTGGAAGCGTGGATGACAGAAAGAGCACAAGTGGTGGTGCATTCTTTATGGGTTCCAGATTAGTATCTTGGTTCAGCAAGAAACAGAGTTCGATTGCTTTATCTACAGCTGAAGCGGAATATGTAGCTGCTGCATCTTGCTGCACTCAACTCCTTTGGATGATGCAGACCTTGCAGGACTTTCAAATCACTTGTACACCACCTATCTCCATCTTGTGTGATAATACAAGTGCAATAAGCATTTCAAAGAACCCAGTCATGCATTCAAAGACAAAGCACATACCGATCAAGTATCACTTTCTCAGGGAACAAGTGATTGAACAAAAGGTCAAGTTGGAGTATGTTCCTTGTAAGGAACAAGTTGCTGATATTCTCACCAAACCTTTGCCCAGGGAGACCTTTGAATACCTCAGGCAAAATCTGGGAGTAGTTGATGCATCATCTTGCTGTTAAAACTTTTTTATTTTAGAGAAAAATGGGTGTGCACGAGTTGCTTGAGGAGGATCCGCGTACATACGCCGGTTTGTGAGAGATAGTCGCGTATACGGAGGCTTGATGGATATCAATAGGGATAGGCTTTGGTTGAAGATAGTCTGATATGGGTCTGATAGAGACCATCTGGCACAGGTTTAGGGGGGAGCAGATAAAATTCAAATGATGCATTGTTGGCATTATCTTAGAGGCTTTTGGTTCTAGTTCACAACTGTTGTTCGTTTCAGGTGGAACTAAGGCAGAGAAAGAATAGAAGGAAATCAGGGTTGCTGATCTGAATGGGCTTGCTTATAGTGAGGGGGAGCATGAACATCACACTTCAACAGAGCAGAGATTTCAGCAGGTACTCAAGGGGAGTATGGGCAGCAAAATGTTTCTCTAGGAAAGAGATTATCTTGGTTTGCCCTTTGCCCTTGATGTCAAAGGGGCAGAGTGATTGGTTGTTGTTGCCATCAAGTCCAAAGGGGGAGATTGTTGGCATTATGATACATATGTTGTACTTGATGGCAACCCACTCATCTCCATTGATAAATTATAGTGCAGCAAATTCCACGCACTTTCATGAAGATAAAAGTTTATTTCATGTGGAGAAAAGTTCATGCACTTTTATGCGGAGAAAAGTTTATTTCATGTGGAGAAAAAGTTCGCGCAGTTTTATGCGGAGAAAAGTTTATTTCATGTGGAGAAAAAGTTCACGCAATTTATGTAGAGAAAAGTTTATTTCATGTGGAGAAACATTCACGCACTTTTATGCGGAGAAAATTTTATTTCATGTGGAGAAAAAGTTCACGCACTTTTATGTGGAGAAAAGTTTATTTCATGTAGAAAAAATAAAGTTCATGCACTTTTATGTGGAGAAAAAGTTTATTTCATGTGAAGAAAATTTCATGCACTTTTATGTGGAGAAAACGTTTATTTCATGTGGAGAAAATTTCACGCACTTTTATGTGGAGAAAGAGTTTATTTCATGTGGAGAAAGAGTTTATTTCATATGGAGAAAAAGTTCACGCACTTTCATGGTTGGTTCATGGTATTGGTCCGACAGTTTTTTGATCCTATGGTTTTGGTTCGTGGTATTGCATCCAAAAGTGTTGATCCCAAGTATTGGGTTCATGGTATTGTGTTATTATGGTTTTGGACCGTGGTATTGTGAAAGGCCTAAGACTATAAAAGAGGAAGGAGATCATTTCGCAAAGCATCATCTGAATTATTGAATATCTGATAAAGTGATAGATCTGGAATACTGTGATTGGGTTATGGTGCAGATCTGGATCTGAATAAAGAAGGAACCTGAGCACAAGGAGAAGGATAAGTTCTATTGATAGGTATTAATCTTTAAGCTTAAATGATAGTATTTTTTGTTCTGGGTTTAGATTTGGTGTGTGCTTACAGTTACTGTGATTTGGATACAACTGTCAGAGAAGTGTCTACTTGATTCAGTGCTAATTGGTGAAAAGGAGATTGTTTGATGCATAAATTCTTGATGATTGATTGATGTTCATGGATCCATTCTGAAAAATTTATGAAACGTGGTGCCTGGAAGAAAGAGAAGGTTGTAGCCTTCTGTAGGCCAGCACCTACGTACTAGTATCTTGGCTAGTACAAGAGCTAAGGGGGTTGTAGCTCCCTTCCAGGAGAGTCTGGAAAACAAGAGAGGGTTGTAGCTCTCTGCAGGTTGCAGCCTGCGTATTGGTAAAGGACTGCACCAGTACAACTGTAAAAAGAAGTTTCTAATTGAAAGAAGATAGAGACATATTACAGCAGGTGGTTTTCACCCACATTGGGTTTCCACCTTATATCATGGTGTTCATGTGTGTGGCTTATGTGTGATGATCTGTTCTATTTTACTGCACCTGTTTACTGTTAATATGGTTGATAATGTTCTAATGCACTCATTAAGGATCAACTAACTGAATCATAAGAAGTTGTGGAAGTAGCATATATGAATCTGAATATGGAAATGAAAAAGTTTTATTGATGTGATAATACCGATTCACCCCCCATCTTAGTATTATTTCCAACACCTTGTTTGAAAATGCCTTTATCTTTGTTTCTTCCACTTTTGTATTAATGTGTGTTGTTGTAGATATGTTGTCTTCCACTTACTCAAGTGGGCTTTTCTCATTGTCTAACATCATGTCTATATGATGCTTTTGTTGCATCACCTACAATTATTCATCATTAGCCAATAATTATTCATCAGAATTTACATCAACAATATTAATTGTTGAATTCACCATGACATTGAATGCTCCAATGATATCTTCATTTTCCTCAGCAAGCTCTATTGTTGGATTCACTAAATTTTCATCAACAATCTATGTTGTTGAATTTACCACATTATCATCATCTAGATTTGTTGCTTGTTTCATCAGATTTTCATCAGAAATCTCCATTGTCAAAATAACCAAATTTTCATTAGCAAGCTCTATTGCTTGATTTACCAAATCTTCATCCACTTGGAGCTATGCATAGTGCGATTAAACAAAATTTTCATCTTGATGTAGATCTCCTACTATAGATCCACCTTCATCTTCAACTTCAATGCTCCCCCTTACACCAAATCACCTCTCAAGGGTATCCCAAGACCCCTTGGTTGTCTTCGCTTATGAAATTAGGGGACGCATGTTGTCATCTAGAGATTCTTTTATGCATGTCAATGTAATGACATATTTTTGCATCTTCACTTCCAAGTCTAAAAATACCTCAAACATCACTTGTTGTCACTTTCACCTTCTTAGCCTCTTGGATTTTCCCATTTGTTGAGCGATGACTCACTAAGACTCAATAATAAAAACAAATTTTAGACATCGCATCTAACTGCAATAAAAAAATGTGTTTTATTTCACAAACAAACAAGTATACAACTTTTCAATGTCCTTTTGAAAAGCTCTATTAAGCTCTAATAAACCCCGTTTTTTGGCTTTGAATACCTTTTTTCTTAACAAACTATGAGAAGAAAAAGGCTCTTTTAAATAATTTCATAAGCTCTTTAAAAAAAATCCTTCAAATGAAGCATTATCCCTCACAAGTATCATACGAATCTTATCTCACAAAAAATTATTACATTGAAATATTACGTGGGCTGTTTTTAAATAACTATTAGCCCTTAGTTTTTTTGGCCATACATATTCGACATTTATACCATCCATTGCCACCATATTAAGATAACATTTTTCATATTTTTTTCTCTTTTTACATAATAAAGTAAAATTAGTTTTTCTTTTAATTTTCAGAACTTTTAGCAAAAATTGGGTATTAAAAATTATTTTTTTGCAGAAATAGAATTTATTGTAATGACTCCATTGAATTCATATGTGAAGGACACCACGGAAAAAATTGAAGATGTATTTTAGAAGTATAGGAACCAAGGATTGACATATTCCTATTGGCACACTCCAAATGAGTTAGACCAGGCCTAGTCAAAGCTGGTCAAACATGACCAGTCACTCAAAAATCCTCAAATTTAGGGGTAATTTTGTGATTTTGTGGAATATTCTGATATTTTGTTCAACTAAAGGGATGTGTTTGACAGTATTAGGTGGAATAGGACTCTTGTTGGTTGTTACATTCATTTCAGCTAATTTACTTACATTCTTAGCCTATTTAAGCACAACACGTTAGCAACTTTGGACATATTATTATGATCATTGTGACTTCCCTATTTTTGAATATAATTTGAAGAACCTGCCTTTCATTTCTTGTTTTCATTGTTGTGGGATGTGATTTTTTATCAATTGTTGTTGACAATCTTCAAGTGTAACAAGTAAATGCGGAAGGGCCCTCATTCTAAGAAAAGTACACTACATTGTAATTATTATGCATAATTGTTAATATCTTTGATCGCTAAATATTTCCTTTACAACTTCTTGTGAATATTTTAAGAGTCAATTTATTTTATGTGATAGCCATTTATATGTTTGAAGTGATTTCCTTTTAGTAATTGGTTTAAGGAAGGACAACCTAGGAATCTAAGTTAGATCCTCTTCCTTGTAAGCTAGGAATTGAATTGGAGATTATGTTTATGCATTTAATATTTACTACTTTCTTAATTTAACTCTGTTATGTTTTATGGTGGAATTGGTTATGTTGGAATAGGAATGATGAGGAAGGACAACGAGGATCTCTATGTTAGATCTTCTTCCTTGTTGGCTATGCTCCACATAGAATCATTTCACATTTAGATCATATTTTTATGACTTTACAACAAGTAATTTATAGTTGTAATATGCGTTTCCATTTGTAATATACATTTCCATTATTTTCATCTAAAAACCTACTTCCCACATTAGTTAAATATAAGATCAATATACCTTGATGTGCTTCTAAGTTTATGAACCCGAATTGATATCAAAACAAATGCTCTAATTCAAGTCCATAAATTATACTTACATTTTTGGCGTCATTGTCGGGGAAGCACACTTAGATAAAAGCTAGTTAGGAAGATTGTTTAGAAAACATATAAAACAAAAAACAAAAAAACAAACTTTTCATTGTGATTATTCATGTTTATACATAGAAATTAGAAAGGTAGATCCCCAAGACAAAACCCCCAACTGCTAATAAAAACTCACTAACTACAAAATCCATTTGCAAAATCAGATCTACAAAAGATGATGTTAAACATGTCATTTAGAGAAGGAGGGTATGCCACCACATCGATCATCTTAAATCCTTTTCCACAATTTAGAATGGTCACTAGGGATGAATCTTCATTTCAAAATATAGAAGAGGAACAAAGTATCCATTAAGAGGATCCACAAGAAGAGACCTAGAAGCTTCTTGTGGTTTTTATTACAAGGATGTCAATGAGTTATGGATCACATGCAATGAATTTCAAGCAATAGAGCTAAAAATAGAAGGCTATATAGAATATGTATCGCAAGATGCCTTGTGCATTCATGACCTTGAACAAGTTCCATAAGAAGACTCTGTGCTATGATAGTTGAGGAGAATCAAAGATTTAAAGATTACACTCAAACTTGGTTTCAATTAGTTATTATGCCACAACGTCGCTGCATTTTTCAACATTCCTTAGCACCACATATTTATGATCTACTAACCTTTCATGTCCAAGCATTCATTGAAGTACATTTTTCAAACATGGATATGAGTCTACTTATAATCTTGTTACACAAATGGATGCACTGGAAATTCTCTTATACTTAAGAGAATGACTTATTTTCCTAAAATAGAGTAGGATATAATATTAAATAAATAAATAGGTAATCTGAGTTCACAATAATGCTTTTGGTTCAAACTCTTATAAATAATTCTTCAAATAATTGTCAATACTCTTTTGGAAGGATTTTATGGAAAGATGTTGTAAGAACAAACATATTTTGGGTAACCATATAGGATCATTTTCAAAGAATGTTTTAAACAATAATATATTGAAATATATTTTTTAAACTCATTCTAAATTTTTCAATTTGGATCACAATATATATATATACATATACATATATATATATATATATATATATATATATATATATATATATATATATATATATGATCAAAATACATACTAGGTCTCAAGTGAAATTTTGGGGAAAGAGTTAGTACGGAATTGATTTAAACAATTTTACACAATATTCATAGGGAATATATAATTGGAATCTAGTTTCCAAATAAATTTGAATCAGCTCAATCTAACATCATATGAAAATATTATGCTCAAAATACTAAGTTCTTGTTGAAACATCTACATGGTGACAATTTCAGGTCTTAACTGTTCATTGGCATATTTCACATACCAAATCATATTATTTTAAAAAAATATTTCTATTGGAGATATATATTCAAGTCTAGTTTATGAAAAAATTTTAATGATCTCATTTGAAGGATAAGTGAAAGGTTATGCCAGATTTAGTGACTGGATGTCTTAAAATTAACATAACAAAATTGTTTCTCTTAGGAGTGTTCATAAAAAAAAATTGTGATATCAAACCTAAGGATTTTAAAAATATATTTCTATTGGATATACAAAAATGGATCTACTTTAATCTCCAAGTGGAATGACATATGTCTGATCTTTAACGAAAACTTTACACTCCAAATATTGATTGTTGGTCTAGTACGAAATTCAAAAGAAACTCTATCAAACATGGTACTTCTCATCATTTTTAACATATCATTTTAAACTATTTTGAAAACTTTTTTATAATGAAGGTATCCATATGAATTCTCTTCAACTTGGCTTTTGAATCACTCCAATTGGACATAAAAAAATTATTTTGTGAACAAAATATCGTTAGGAGGTATAGGTTGGCCACCATTCCTCAAAGGGTAAATAAATGCATTTTCTTTGTATATCATCTGTGGACTTGTTCTTAAAGTATTTCTTGTAATTATTTTATGTATTTCTTGGAATAAGAGCGACTTTAAATCTATCTTCCTCGATCATCTGTTATTGTATTATAGCCAAGTGCTATGTTTTTGTAAGTCCCACGAAGATTTAAAATGTGAACTCCATGGATGAACGAATTTTCGAGTAAATCATTAAAAATTCATATAAGCGAATATGAAATGAAAATATTCAAATGAGAAAAAAATTGGAATTCACATGATGTTGAGTTCATCCAATGAAACTCAAACTCTTGAAGCTTGCCTTTTGTTGATGACCAATAACACCAACAAATGCATAAGATGAATTGAGATCAAGGAAAAATACATGAAGCCAATCATGAGAAGGAGAAGTAAAATTATATACCATTACAAGTCACATCCTTTTCCAAAGAATCATTTCATAGTATATATTTTTTATGATGTCATCCACTATCCATATTGTATGTTAAGCCCTGCGATCATGCATGTTGAAGTCACATCCATTTCCAAAGAATCATTTCATAATATGTATTTTTTATGATGTCATCCACTATCCATATTATCTATGTATCTACCAATCTACTACTATATCATGAACTCAACCTATTTTACTTTCATAAGCTTTCCATACTTTCCTATAACATTATAATTCAACTCCATCCCATAAAAAAGGTTTAAAATAATAAAGGGGTTCGGCTATGAAAATCTAGGTTTCTGGCACAGTACAAACACAAATTCATGTTGGAAAACAAAGTTACTTGGATAGTATGAATTCTTTAAAAAAATGGTTGTAATTTATTTTTATGTTTCTCACTGTCAATTTTATCTTCTAGAAAATAAAACCCTCTAACATGAATAATTGACAACAAGTCTCAGAAAAAGCAAGGGGGGAAGAAAAGAAAACAAGTGCATTTGTTTTTGTCTTGTTAAACTCAATAAGATTAGCAACTCAAAATGCAAGCTTTTATGCATGAGGACATGAAACATCTTCCTCTTGTGGGATATCTATTAGAAGGGAGCTATATAAAAGGAGAAAACAATTAGAAGAGCTATTCGAAGATGAGCTCATCTCAAAACAACTAAGGGAGCTATTATAAAGACACCTCTTTTCAAGCATCAACCAAGGAAAGTAATGGAAACACTATAAGTTACAAATTTATTTTTAATAACTTTTGATTTTGAAATAAATTCTTGAATTAAGAAACTAATTAAAACTTGGTGCATAGGAGTGCAATACCTTCATCCCATGCACATACCTAAACCTTTCTCTTTTCATAAAACTTTTACCCTACCATCTATTCAAATCAAAGTCATTTTTTGCAAAAATTCACATGTCTCTTTGTCTACAAAACAAAGCTTTTTTTTTGAAAAACATGTCACATTAAAAAGCATGGGTTAGTGTCACAAAATGATAACAAATATGTGTTTGAAATAAGGTGTTATAATGTTATGAACCACTATGGAATCAAGATGTATTTATGTGATCTAAAAGTGGAAAATTACTCTATTTTCTTTGGGTCTTAAAATGACCTTGAAATGGTCATTTCAAAAGCTATTTCATGAGTAATTATTAAGAGGAACATACGGTTAATCATTAAGATTGCATCATGAAGAAGTAGAGTACATGGAGATAAGAAATATCACTTCAAAAGGACCTTGAAAAGATCATTGTAATCACTGAAGAAGACAATAATAATGTAGTCTTGATGATACATTATAAAAGGCTCATTTAATAAATGTCATATAAAATTCATACAATGGAATCTAATCCTTTACAAAGACATATGTATGAACTGGTGTGCATATAAATTGAAATGCATGCAATCATAACAAGGCACTACTTACTAATGTGCCAAATGGCATCATAAGGGAAATCAATTTTTGAAAATTGATGAGGATGTAAGAGGAAATCAAACAAAATTCAAAATGTTGTATAACTCAGTTCAAGAGTGCCATTCACCAACGTAGAGGCTCAGATATGGAGAAATGAAGCACAATGTTATAGCTAAAAATCTCAGGCATGAAGCATAAAACCCATAATTGAAATCGATTTTATAGCGCTGTCAAGGATGAAATCGATTTAAGAAATCAAGTGTGAAAAATTATAGGGCATGCAATGTTGAGGAAAATATTGAAAATTTCCGTGAAAAATATTGAGTCTCATTAATTATAACTTTGAAACTTATCTGTAAGATACAACTCCCTTGAATCACGTGAAAATTCTTAGTGTTTGAATTGGGTTAGGAGTGAAGGTCAGTTAGTTGTTTTTCTAAAGTGGTTGTTAGCATAGATATCAAATCCAAGCATGAATGGAAGATTTGATAGTTTAAAACTCTGTCTCAGACTCCGAGTGGCACAGTTGGCAGTGCATTTTAAGACTCCACGTTACATAATTTTTAGCGTAGTTTAAGACTCTAGGTTACATAATTGACAACAAAGTTTAAGACTCCAGGTTACATAATTGGCAGCGTAGTTTGAGACTCTAAGTTACATTCGTGCTACACTATGAATGTCGGTGTTAAAGTTGTGAATGCATGAGTGCAAGTGCTAAACTGTGAGTGGCAATTATTTTTTTTTAATTTGAATTATAACTGCCAGAGGAGAATGCGATAAGAACATTGTAGATTGCATAATTTTTTTTAGAAGTCAATTTCTAAGATGTTAAAGCACAACTTCTTGTTCTTGTGAGTATACAACAGTGAGAAAATTGGTATTTTAGTCCTAAATTTTGATGTTTAAGTTCAGAGATTTCTCCTTGTTCTTGTGAGTATACAGTAAAGTTCTTCTTTGAAAAATGGTCAGAAAATATGCAGTAAGGATATTCCTTTTATCATGAATGAATTTACAGTGAAGTATATAGTGAGTAAATTATCAGAGGTCAGTGAGTAAATTCTTGGGAATTAGAAAAATCTTCTGAAAACTGTGTTTTGGTACCATATTAGTTAGTTTGTTTACAAGTGCATTATGAATAAAATAGTGGATACAATTTCAAATTTGATACATGGATACAAAGGATACAAGGGGCAGTGATTGATTGAGTTCAATTTCTATGGATTTAGATTATTATTTATTTGAATTGTTTGAAGTATTCTTACAATTTTTTCTCAAATCATGAGAAATTCGAAAATTGTATCGTGAGCAAAGTTCTCATTTTAGCCAAGAAACATAGTATTTAACATAAAATTAGAAAATTCAAGAAAGGAAACATGTAAAGCCTCTTTGTTTCTTTATAAAACCATATGAACAAAAGTTATGATCCATCTCACATGGAAAGAAGTGGAATATTTGACTAACAATGGTCACAATTCTCCAAAATTAGAAATTTTTAAGAAGCCACTATTTTCCATTACTTTTTCTCAGAAAATGAAAATGAAATTTAAAAAATTGAAACATGCGTTCTTTTTTCAGAATGAGTCTAGTTAGATTTCATGTGGATAGTTTTCTCAAATTCATAACTATGCAAGCTATTTTCTTGGTTCTTTCGACCCTTATTTTGCATATTGTGTGAGTAAAACACGAATCAATTGAAAGTGAACTCCCAGTCATAAAATGTATTCGTACAAGTTATTTTGTGGTTGATACATGGAAATAAGGAGTCCCCCTTGTACAAGTGAGAGAAGCTTTGATGTGTTCCATTGGTGTTTTCTCTGTGACTGTGTGACATTGCAATATTGGCACAAGAAGATGTTAAGGATACTTGAAGAATATACATTTCTTTTGAAAATTAGAACTTTAGAGTTATAGGTTTCAAAAGCATGAAGGTACCCTGCATATAAAGAAAATAATCATTGATTATGACCATAACCATATTGATAATTTCATATTAATTCTATGTGATTTTTGGCATTGGAAACAATCTACACACTCTTGTTGATCGTTAATTTGTTCATCATGTATAAATTGTGCATGTAGTTTTCATCACATGTGATGAGCATCAGTATTGCAGAAATAATGTTGCAACTCCTGGGGCTACCAACTTTACTTCATCAATGCAGGGTTCGTATGAACTTGGAGGTGACAATGATATATACAAATAGATGCAATGGGTCCACTATTTTTTCACTGTTGAGCTGGGCAATAGACCACTAGGGTTTCTCAAACCAACCTTATATTTCTTTAGAAGAAGTTTGATTACCAATTGAGAAAGGATAATTTTACCCTAATTGAGGGGGTTGAAATGCTACCTTCTGCACTAAAGAAAGACTGAAATAGATGCCTAAAACACACAAATCATCTAGCTATTTGTTAAGATTCCTTGCTTTAGAAGAGTGCTAATCTAACACATGAAAAATTCTAACTAATCCTAAGGATGAATCTAATCTAGCCAAACACTTAAATGTTGTGCACATGAATAAGCATAACAACCTTTTTTTTTTGTCTTTTTTGTGAAAACATGATTGTTAATCCTTCTTGATTGTATGGAAAGTGGGTTAGGTATGGAGAGAGATGCTTTTGATGGATCAGATCACTTGGGAGGCAAGCAAGTGTCTGCTCCTAGCTTTCGTGATGCATTTCTCACAAATCAGGCTCAAAACAGGCCACTACAGGTTGTCCTATAGGATGTCTACAGGATGTCCTAATTCACCTAGAGGATCCCCTGTTTTCCTACAGGAATAGGCCGAAAGAATAAAGAGTGATTTGGATAGTGATATGGGGTTTATGGAAGGTAATTGATGGAAGGGATAAGGCAAGGAACTGGTTAGGACTCACTCAGAACCAAAACCTAAGTTGTATGATAGTTGGATTTTCTCAACAAGCATGGCAAGTTGTCCTTGTGAAATGATAACTCAAATTCTGAACTTAGTGGCCTTTAGATATTATGGGTGGGTATGGTTTAGATGAGACTTTTGATATGAGGTCTTCTTGCAATATTGAAACTCCTACAACATATACAATAATGTTGGAATTTATCCATAATTCATGTCAAAACAAGAAAGGTTCACATCAACATAGTAAAATAGAATTTTATCATTTATTTGCCTAGTTCATACATGGAAATTCTTGAAGCCTATCATGAAAGCACCATGAAATCCAATCCAAAGGTTAAGATATCATAAATGAAAACTGTAAACTATCTCTTAAAACTAAAAGATGCTATCCTAATTACCAGAAAAACCATAAATTTCATAAGAAACCAGAATTTTGGCTTTTTGGGCTAACTGAGAGTTTTTCCTCAATCCATGGTCCCTGAAGGGAGGAATGAGGCAAGATACACCTGTTATCAACCTTTTTGTATTTCTTTGTCTCTCTAAATCTACTATTAAATATATGCACAAATGGAAGAAAACAAATCAAATTCACTAATACTTGCAATGTAAAAATGCCGAAATCAATTCAACAAGTAATATATGAAATAACCTAAGCATAAAAGTACAGTAAGAGGAACCTTTGCTTTTAGGTTTGTGCCCTAAAACAAGAGCTTCAACCCTCTAAGTCAACTCATTGTTGGATCAAGGGAATCCTCATTTTCATTAACATACAAAAAAATGCATAACAATGTTTTTCCACAATCCTTCAACTCGAAAGTGCTTACTTGTCTTGCATAAAAAATTTGAATCCTAATGAGGCTCTAGGCCTCCTTATTTATACAACTGAAGTTACACACAACTTCCTTAAATCTAGGGAGGAGTGGCTCCCAATCTCAAGATAAACTAGTTCTTTAATTATCACTCACTCGGTTGCCAATGATCCACATGATTCGACTGTCTGCAACTCCGAGATGGTGTGATTTGATTGAGGGATATTTGAATGAGTGAGGAATTAATGAGGAAGATCCATCTCCTATAATCTCTCCTTCTTGTCTCATTCAACTTATTGCACCTTAATTTTCCATAGTTTTCTCCCAAAATCCTGCAACCACTGCAATTACACCACTAGACATAACATCTTACTTTTACTCATCTCATTAAGAAAAATATAATTAAAACATGCAAGGAATTATGAGAAGAGTTGATTTTAGTAAGCTTGGAGGTGTACTAAGGTCCATATATTTTACCCAATGATGAACTTCATCATCACCCCCTTGTTTTGGGAATATTTAGTGTTCTTGGACAAACGCCTAACCCTCTAGATCTAGTAGCAAGTCTAGAAACATGAGACAAAGTAATCTTAACCTTTTCTATAATCAACAAATAAAACAAGAGAGAAGAGAAATGTTCTTGGACAAACGCCTAACCCTCTAGATCTAGTAGTAGGTCTAGAAACATGAGACAAAGTAATCTTAACCTTTTCGATAATCAACAAATAAAACAAGAGAGAAGAGAAACCTACTTGTAGTTTTCGCTAGCTCCTTATCTCCCTTAACCAATTTTGCTACTCCTTTCCATACTTAAGCTACTGGGAAAGTACCTATACAATCACAGAAACAAAAACCCGTCAAGGCAGATGATAATGATGTATTGGTTAAAAATAACATGGAATCAAAAACATGATATACATAGGAAAGAATTAACATGTAACACAAGCATAAGAAAAAATTCTTGAAAACTTTATTGATAAGAGGAAAGATTACAACCCATATAAGCTCAATCCAATGTCATCCTTCCAATTCAATTCTTCATCACCTCATGAAAAGCAAGACACTCCAACATTATCACAATACTTACAGTCAATTCTATTCTCATATCACCAACATCTCCTTACAACTCAATATTTTTCATCCCCTCATCTCTTAGATGAGTGATCTATTTATAGGTGAGTGAAGGAGGTTATGCCATCAATGGTGATAATGAATGCCTTTCTAAATTTAGAAATCAGTTCCATGGAAGAAGGGATAGGAGATTTATGTTTCTTAATTCCCTTTCTCATCCAAATGCGAACTCAAAGGAGTAGGTGGCATTGAGAAACTTCTATAGGCTTCCAATGGATAAGGAACCTTCAAACCCTCATGGACATTTTCTCAAATTTGCTCAACGCGGGCCAAACAGGGACCAAGTGTGCTGCATAGAACCCTGTCAATGTATGGATTGCATTGCAGTGCACCCTAATGAAGGCCAACCTGCGTTGATCTTCTTAGAGGTAGTTTTTGGATGTTTTCAGTGATGGAACTTCTTTGGAAGTGAGGCATTCTATTGATTAACTTCTATAGGACATGTAACAACTGCACTAGGGGTTGATAATTCCTAATAATATCGATCTATAATTTGGGGTTGATGTGCCCAAATGGATATGTAACACCCCTACTAAAAGTGTTTCTCATCCTCTGAGAAACTCAATCTATATCCATGTCCTTCATTTCTGTGGTGGCTTCCCTGGCATCCCATGCCTCTGTTGTAGTCTCTTCCTCCTCTGAATAAAGTCTTTCCTTCTTCTCTATCTCCTGCCACTTCTTTATTTATTATTCCTCTTTTATTCCTTCCAACATTCCCAAAAGAAATGGTGAACTGAGCCTCAAGTTGATCCAATTGAATTTGAGTCTTTGCAGTGCCTGCTTATATATTGGGGTTCTATTTAGTGCCTCTCTCATTCTGTTAGGAAAATGATATTCTCTGATTTTTAGGTTGTAAGGAAAAGTGTTCCATCTCCTTTGGTAGGCTTGCTCACTAGCATGTCCTAGTAATCTAAACATGTCTTCAAAGTGTGTGACTGCATGTTCTTGTACAACAAGGTACCTTGGTGCAAGATTGGGATCATTTGTGATGAGGCTGTGGGTGTTGATCAGAACCATTAGGTTAGATTTTTCTGCTTTTATCATAAGGAGATCTATATCTTATTTTTCCATTACCTTTTTAATATATGTAGCTCTTGCCTCCTCATGATTCATCCATGATGCTAACACCATCAATTGCAAGTCCACTAGATTTGGATTTGGGTCCCACAAATTTAACTCTGTCAAGGCCAAGTTGTGTAGGTCAAGCTAAGATATTTTTTCTCTATATTCCAAGGTGCTTTGATCACAAAGCCCAATGAATTGTATATAGTCTTGGAAGGGAATAGTTCATGTTTGTGCTAGGGTCATTATTTGTAATTGTAGCCATTGTTCCTTAAGGTACAAGGCATAAGACTTTGTTGGCATCCTACACTGGATTGCCTACATGGAAAAATTGCCCATAGTTTCCAATTGGCTTTCCCTTTCTTGTAGCTACTTCCTTAGCCATATTTTCTCAACCTCTAGCTAAGATTTCATCATTTCTTCTCTGTCTCTTATGTTGCTCAGTTCTCTTCTCATCTCTTCCAATTTCTCCTCCATGTGGTCTACATCCTCTACCTCTTTTGATTTGGAAATTTGCATCGACCTATGTGTCTTTTCCCTCTCTTTTTCAAGTTCAAAGAATAGAGGAATGTCAAAATTCTATGGTATCACCCTTCTTCATTCAATGAAATTGTAGTAGGAGCTAAGGTTTGGCTCTAGGCTAGGTTCTCTCAGTTCTTGGACTTTTTCCTTTGTTTCTTGTTGAGTAATTCCTTCCTGGTCTCTTTTCTGTGTTTCCTATACGTTTGACAAAGTTTCCTGCAAGATGGCCTCTACTTCCTGTAGGTCTGCCTGTGTCTCTTGTAGGAGACTTTTTGCCTTTGATGAGGCTGATTTTGTGACAAGCCTCCTAACATAGGTAATTGTAAACTTGGGAGAAGCTTGTTTTGATGATCCTTCTCCTTCATTTTTCTTTAGTGGGGATGTGTTCTCTTGTTTCTTTGATGAATCCTCAATGACAATTAGAGTTTTGGTGGGGGTTTTAGGTCTTCCTTGTATAATCCTAGTGCTCTTTCTTGTGCTAAATTACATTGGGGTTTTCCTTTGGCTCTTCCCCTTTGATTTAATAAATGTACTTAGGGTAGTAAGAGAAATTGTTGAATCTTTCCTTGTAGGCTCTGGGGATACCCTTGGTGATTCTTATTCCACTCTATCTTGGGCTGTAAACCTATGTTCATCATTCTATCCTCTTTCCTCTTTTCCATTTTCTTTCCCACCCTATTCTTTGTCTCCTCCTTCCTCTTCTTTTTCTTCCTCTATTCCTTCACTATGCTCATATGTTTCTTCTTTTGTTTCCTAGTCTGTCTCTTCTTCATTTTCCTCCTCTATTTCTTGTTCAATATCCTCCTCTCTTTCTTCTACTTTCTCCTCTTTTGTTTCTTCTTCTCCCTCTTCTATTTCTTCTTCTCCCTCACTAGCTGTAGGGCTTCTATCATATTCAATAGCATGAATTTCCCCTTCTTCCTGCATGTTTGTAAATGTTGTCCATGCAATAGGGAGCCTTAAGTTTTATAGAGTATCTTCAAGGATGAGATTGATCAACCCGTGATGGGCTAGGTGTTGATGTTTTTCCTCCTACACTTTGATGCTCATGTCTATCATGGATTGTAGAAGAAAGTAAGGTATACTCAATTTGTTACGAGGAGGTGTGTTCTCTCAAAATCTTAGTTCTTAGAGGAGTTTGAAGTGGTATCCATAGACTACACTGTATCTCCCTTCACATGAAATATATTTGATGAGGTGCTAACTGAATTCATTCCAAGGGTATGGAATGCTTTCCCTTCTAACCCCATTTTTGTCCTCTATTGTTTCTTCTCCTTCCAAAAAGAAACTTTTCTTTGCAAGGGTGTTGTTACCCTTGTCTTCTTTTCTCCATGGTAACCGTACGAGTGTAATGATTCTTCTTATAGCCTTAGGGGTAATTTCTACTAATATACCCTTCACCACAATAGTGGAATTGGTCCTAGTGAGGGCTATGAGTGAGAGGGAAAAATCTCTGGCCACATCCTCATTGTATCCTCTAATTGTCTCAAACAACCCCATCCATTGATGCCTTGTGAAAATTTCCACCATAGGAGGATGCTGGTGGATCCTTGTTGTTTTTTTGGGTTCTCTCTTGTTGAACCCTCCTATCATATTTCGCTAGTAATTTTAGAGGCTTGTGTCGATATAGTTGAATAATTTTGGTAGCTGAGGAAGTTTTGAATTTTAATTTTTAGTAAACATGCAATACAATTCTTCTATTATGAGATGGACTGCAAATTCTTAACCAATTTGAGGTTTTTTTTTTTTTCCTTTTCCCAAATGGAAAATATGGAGGGTATGGCTCCTACCTTAGTTTGCTATGTTCTGGTGAGGATAAACCTCAATTCAACCTCCCTTAGTGCCCACTGATATCTTTGTAGGATTATTCCTCTATATCCTGTAGGCTTCTTGTAGGTTTGTTATGTTGTAGATGCTAATTGTATCCTGTAGGTTCCATTTTAGGAAGGCCAAGAGAAAATCCTTCATTCGCTGAATCCTTGGAGTTGATTTTTCTTCCTTTGTATGTGAATCAGTGTTTTATTTCCATATATGGATGATTGTTTGGGGTGGTGTGTTGGTTTTTTAAGTACGAGCACCTCCTTTTGGACCATTGGTCCCACTATCAGTCCATCATTCCACCTTATATCGTAATTATCTCCCACTACTATCCTCCATAATTTAGCCATTTTTGGATTTTTCCCTTCTTTTGATTTTGCGTTTTCCAGGTGTGGAGTGGTCTAACTCTTTTCCTCTTGTTGAATGGCCAAAGGTGGCCAAGTTGACTGGCCACCTATACTTATAAAATTAACTCTCACATAATCCTACAGTTTTGATCATATCATACTAACGAGAGAGTATGAGTAAGATGCCATACCTATGGGTAAGGTGCTTCTTCGATGATGCATGTAGGAGAGTGGTGCCCCTTTGTTGTGATTTTCAATATGGATATTTTCACCATGTATTTACCTCTTTTGATGCTTATTCCTTTTGATGTGCAGATGTTGGACCTTGTTGTTGGTGATATTCTTGCTACTGTTGAGTATTAGATGACCTTATTCATCCTTGTAGCCCCAGACTTGAAGATGGATGCAATCTCTATGGCTTCCTTTGTGGGATAGACTACTACAGGACTTCCTATCGGATGCCTACAAGATGTCCTATAGCTACCTCTCTCTTAAACATTCATATTTTTCTTCAATGATGAAGCGTAGGGGATGTTGGAATGAGTGGAGAAGGGTGGTAGGAAGGGTAGGTTAGGTGTTGTGCAGTGGATCCCCCCATAGCATGGTTTTTGGGCTTAAAGCTCGAGTGTTGGTCAATATAATGTAAAGACTCTGGGAAATTTGGGCGCAGAGCACGAGAGTCTAGGATGATTCATAGGGTTGTCTGCCCTAAAATAATGTAATTTAATGTAAAGTTGTGTCAGCCTACCCATGGTCTGCAGACCATGGGATTTTATAAATATAGTGAGGATCTAAGTGTAAAGGGAGTTAAGAGTTTTGGCAAGTAATAGATAGATGCGAAGGCATGGGTAGAGGATAGAAGTGGATCTGAAGGTAGTGGGTCATATTAGTAGGTAAAGGCTCTGCAGCTGAGTGCATAGAGTTCAAGTAGAGTTCGCAGCTGAGTGCGCAGGGTGAAGTTGTGTCTGTATTGAACTGAACTTGAAAAGGATCATTAATAAAGCTAACTTGGTTCAGCATACTGTGCATCTATTTCATAGATCTATACTTTGATGTTCGGCATTAATGGTATTTGTTTATCTATATGCACGTACTTGTATGTATGTTTATGTATGAAAACTTTGTAAGGAAGACTTGGGTAATTACTACTAGTTGCATTACGGCTAGATCTACACAAAGGTAGTCCTAGAGGACGCAGGGAGTCCATTGGTACATGTAACCTAGTAAGTGTGAATGTTGAAACATGTACCTATCACCCATATCAGACATCCCCAGGGTGCGGAAACCTGGTTCCAGCATCCTCGCATACTACTTCAGGTGAGACCTCAGTGCATGCTCCATAGGGTGTCGCCGAAAGGGCCAATAGTATCAGGATTTGCCTGGATAAACTCACTGCTGAACCTGGGCCAGGCCCCACGTAGCCAACAAATGGTTCAGTTGCTAAGACCGGGATCTACCTAAGGAATGTATGATGTTGTGCCACTGGAACCAAACAAAGAAGGAAATTGAAGAGTGGTTGGACAAGAAGATTCACAAATTCACGACATAGGAAAATATAACTCTACAAGTATCTGAAAAAAGGTGGCTGGATTGTTATGTGTATATGGAAATCCATGATATTTTCATTGCATCCTTTCCCTCTGAACTATATGAGTGGATCGACATATTAGCTAACATCTAGGGAAGGTGTAAGCTCGACCAACCGATTTTGTGGAATTTGGAATTAGTGCGTATACTAGAGGAATCAAAAGACAAGATCGCACGAGCTGTGCATCATTGGCTTGACCAAGATAACAGGGGGATTTATCACTGAGTTTGTGGTGGACACAACAATGAGCTACAGTAAGGCATAATGACATTTTCTCAAGGGGTCGCGTGGTAAGTATATTAAATCCTTGAATACCTAATTAAGATGATGTTATGTGAAAAATAGGTTATGCGAATACATTGATGTTTGGGCTGACGCAAAGTGGAAAGATCTACAAAGGTAGCGGGGAATTAGCAAACGACTCATTAATTTCACCTTCATGAGAAAGTGAGGAAGAGCTCGATCGGGTCTATTTGAGAAGTGTGGTCAGCTTGATAAGGCAATGCATTTTGCAGTTACCACCTCTACCCATGCCACCACCTACTTCACCTCCCTCACCTCCATCTCTACCCACTCCACCTCCACCAACCCCGCAGTTAAGCATGGCAGGCATGATCAAGCTACCCATATTCAGAGGAGTAGGGAATGAGGATCCAAACTAGTTTTGGTTTGTGGTAAGAGCAGTGTGGGAAGCGTAAGGAGTCGTAGACAAAAAAATTAAGAAGGCTACATTGGTGAGTGTATGGCCGGATCGTGCGTTGACATAGTACATCAAGCACTCTAATGACCACCCAACACAGGGATCGCAGAGATCTAGAATGTGTTGAACAGATAATTTAGCTGACCGAAACCAGACACAAAATCAATCATCGGATTTAAAGAGATCATGATGCTTCCAGGCAAGACCCCCTAGGATCTGGGTCAGCGGCTGATGAGTACGATCCACAAGGCTAATATGACGCTCATGGATGCACAACATTGCGCATGTTTTGTGGCATCCCTGACACCACACTTGAGGATGGCGCTATCACAATAGAAACTTTCCACCTAGGCCGAAGCGTTGGAAATGGCGATAAGGTTTCATGAGACCCCGATACTAGATCCTAGGTCGAGAGTCCAACAAATCCATGCGCACTACAAAATCTCTACCTGGAAATGAAGAGCTCGAAGCAGGATAGTGCACCGCCAGAAGCATGTGAGGAAGTATAGTGCATAAAATGCAAAGGCCTAGGCCATGACAAGGACCATTGTCCAGTATTTGTGAACTACTTTGCAGGATAGGGGCCAATGTCGTTGAGACTGGAGGCATAGGTAGAGCCAAGTGTGACACCCACATTATGGTGTGTGATATATCAGATAGGAGGAAAACACATGATGGATAATTGTTATTTGTTGCAGAAGTATACACAAACTCCCCAACAGCTGTTTTGTAATTTTTGTAGGTCTGTAGGTCATGATGAGTTCACTTGTCATAGTCATGAGTTAATGATGGATCAAACCCTAGCCTATAGGATGCATACAAAAACGCAAGCCCTCGACCCCGCTGTGGGGATGGTGCATGCTTGATTTCAAGGATGAGGTCTACGATGAGGATGAATCAGACTAGGAAGGGGCCGCGAACAGTTAATTTATTATAATTGTGGAGGACCAAGGGACTATGTCTACAATTGTACCAACCCGACAAGAAAATCATGTTCATATTGTGCTCATTTTGATCATGAAATGATAAATTGTCCTACGTTGATCGCATAGATGCATGAGAAAGGGGTATTCTAGCCTCCCCCAACTCAAAATATCCAAATGATGAGGTCTAAACACGCGAAGAAGACCCAAATGTGAAAATTATGATTAGAAGTGGTGCAACCATAATGGAAAATAAGTAGAAACAACCTGAGGAAGACAAATGGGTTCGTAAGGCTCCCGTGAAGGAACCTAAGTTTGACTTAGAATGCGCAAAGGAGATGTTCATGGAAGCTAAGAAGAGTTTCACGGAGGCCTCTACTTCAGGTAGTAAGGATCAACCAAAGATAGTAATGGATCCTTCCTTGCTCACTACCTTTTTGGAGACATGCATGAAATTGTTGTGCGATAATAAGGTAGTTAAGGGATTATCAGAGTTGATCACCAGGTGTGCAGGGTTAGGGGAATTGCGCATAGTTCAGAAACTGGGAAAGCATGCATTGCGCACCGGGAGGGAAATGAGATTGACGACGCAGATTGGTGAGTACGAAATGGATCAGGTCATCCTAGATCTAGGATTAGATGTGAATGTGTTAGAAAAGCAAACATGGGAACGCATAGGCAGGCCCACATTGTAGTGGTATCCTATTAATTATGAATGGCAAACCAACAGAAGATTTTTCCCATGGGGAGGTTGCAAGGGGTAACAATTGATATTGAAGGCATGAGCATGCAAATGAACTTTGACGTAATAGAGATTTTCAATGACAACAACCCTATCCCACATTGCTAGGAATAGACCAGATCATTGATATAAATGGAGTCATCAACCTAAAGAAGCGGAAGATGATATTTGATAAAAAGTCCCTACATGTAGTAGTCCTGCTAAACCCAGCCGAAGGAGCGCACTACACTGAACCAGTGCACGACGATGAAAGTGACAATGAGCTGGATTATATTTACCAGATAATAGTGCAAGGCTAGGATTAGGTGAATCTGATTGCAGATGGAAGGATCTTGTGGGAGCACACAAGTTCCTGCACCTTGGATTCAGGTGAAGAAGTTGAGCACTGGCACAATCATTTGAATGAAGTGACAACCTTGAATTGCAACATGATGATTAGATCACTGCGTTGCGTAACAAAACAGGTGCGAGATCTGCCAACATATGATGGATTGACATTGGTGGATAAATTCTTGAGAAAGTTTGAAACCATAGTACTGGAACAATAGCAGTTCGATGTGTAGAAGTGGACGTTGCATGCAACACTTGCACGCTGGTGGGAACACATCAAGCAAATTTTGAGAACTAGCCCAGATGTAGAAGGATGATGTTGCTAGGACTTGGGAAATTGCAACTACAGATAGAGGATAAATACTATGGACGAGATGACCCACACATGCACCTCGCGAAATGGACCAAGGCCTATGGGGAAGAACCATAAGCTGAATGGGTACATTTATTCTACCATACCCTGGATGTCATACCCATGAATTGGTATATGACACAGAACTCTGACATGGTATGGGCGAATGGGATGGCTTACATGAGGGATTTTTGTTAACATTCACATTTGAAGATCGATGGTTGGATACTATTGATGATGCACTACAAGTAGTAAAAGCTGCCATCTTCAAAATACCACAAGAACCACTGGAAGTACTTCAACCAGCATGGGCAACCTAGTTAAGCAGTGGCCTAGAATGTTATAACATTCAAGTAGAGGAGGATGATGACGACCCTTGAAATACTAATATTCCAAAAACTGAAGGCTGTCTCAAGGTTCGAGTACCATCAATTGAGGATCTCGACATCACTGCGCCACGAAAAACAAAGCAGGTAAACATTGGCATAGACGCGGAGCCAAAGTATGCGACGCTTGGGGACTATTGCGATGATGCTATGGTAGATAAGGTCATCGAGTTACTCTGAGAATATCAAGATTTGTTGCTCCCCAAAATCATGCACTTAAAGGGGATCATCGGAGAATTAGGGATGATGAGGATCACTTTGAAATCGAACATGAAGCCAGTTAAGCAACGACCTTACCATTTGAATCCAAAGTATAAAGAAAAGGTGGGTGATGAATTAGATAGAATGCTTCCAGCTAGAATTATTGAACCAGTGGAAGAATCCAACTGGGTGAGTCCTATGTTTGTACGGGAGAAAAAACAGAAGGGCGAAAGTAGAATATGTGCGGACCTCAGGAACCTTAATGACACCTATGTTCATGATCCATTCTTGAAAACATTCACAGATGAAGTATTGGAGAATGTTGGTGGTCAGGAAGCTTACTCATTCATGGATGGCTTCTTAGGGTACCATTAGATTAAGACTGCACTGGAAGATAGGAGCAAGACAACCTTCACAACTGAATGGGGCTGCTTTCAATACACTATTATGCCCTTTGGACTAAAGAACATGCTAGTGATATTTTCACGCATAGTGGTGGCCATGTTCAAGGAATACATCCACAAATTCTTGGAGGTGTATCTGGATGATTGGATTATATTTGGGTTAGTTAAACACCATATAGAGAGCTTATGTTTGATGTTGGATACTTGTTGATGACACCAGATTGCATTGAATCTTAAAAAGTGGACCTTCCTCATTCCCCTTGGAAACTTTCTTGGCCATGTGGTCTACAAACAAGGCCTGATGGTGGACCCTACGAAGATTGTTGTTGTTCTCAATATAGAAGCGCCACGAAGTGTCAAACAACTACATGCTACTTTGGGGCACACTGGTTACTATAGAAAGTTTACCAAGAGCTATGCACAAATAATAGTGCTAATGGAAAAATTATTGAAAAAAGATGCTACATATTGTTGGAATGATGATTGTATGAAAAGTTTGGATGTTCTCAATGAGAAACTAGCATCCACTCAGATCCTAGTCTTCCCAAAATGGGATGTAGAATTTCATGTACATGTTGATGTGTCATGTATTGCATTGGGAGTTGAACTTACATAGGAAGGTGCAGAAGGCATGGATCACTTGATAGCATTTGTGAGTCGGCTATTGTCCAAAGCCAAAAAGAACTACTCTACTACTGAGCATGAAGGGGTGGCAATGGTGTACGTGCTCTAGAAATACCGACAGTATTTACTTGCCGGGCACTTCAAGATGTATATCGATCATTCCACGTTGAAATACCTAGTGAGCAAGCCTGTGTTGGGGGGCACATATGAAAATGGCTATTACTGTTTCAAGAATATGACTTTGAGGTCATCGTAAACCTTAGACACCTAAATGTAGTACCATATCACTTATCACAAATTGAGACAGGCGAGGAGCCAACAAATTTGGAGGAGGGACTACCGAATGCACGTCTCTTTGTAGTGCACGTTGCAGATAGCCAATTCAAAGATATAATTCATTTTTTAGCCGTAGGGATTGCATCGAAGGAATATTCATTCTAGCAAAATGAGGAATTGTTGGTGTGCACAACGAACTTTTCTGTCATCACGGGGCACCTCTGCAAAATGGGAAATGATGAGATATTTCAAGGATATGTACCTGAATTTGAATGAGGAAAGATCCTCGCAGAAGCACATGGGGGAGTTGCAAGAGGACACAATACAACATGCATGACTACACAGAAGATTCTTAGCACTGGGCTATGGTGGCCAACCCTACATCAATATTCGAAAGCAGACTGTCGGGCCTATGACATATGTCAAAGGACTAGAAAACCATCACGAAGGGATGAGATGCCACTCAATCCACATATGGTGCTGCAGCCATTCAAAAAGTGGACAATCTACTTTGTGGGACCAATCAAACCTCAGGGAAAGATGGGTTTGCACTACATCATCACCGCGATAGAGTACCTGACTCGATGGGTGGAAGCACACCCAGTTAAGGACTGCAAAGCCGCTACAGCTGAAATTTTTTTTTGACAATCTGTTGACATGTTTTGGTTGCTCGAAAATCTTAATGAGTGACTTTGGAATGCACTTCCTGAATGAAACCATCAGCGCACTGAATGAGGAGTTCCAGGTGTATCATCAGCAAAGTACACCATACCATCCACAAGCTAATGGGACAGTAGAAGCATTCAAAAAAAATTTGGAGACTACGCTGACCAAAGTATGTAATGCACAATGAAACAATTGCGACCTGTGCATACCTGCTGTAATATGGCCATACAAAACCATGTGTAAAAAATTAATGGGTCAGACACCTTTTAGGTTAGTCTATGGCATGAAAGTTGTCATGCCAATGGAATATATCATCCCCAGTTTGTGAATCACAGCGCTTACAGGCATGTCAGATGGCGAAGCCTTGGAAGAGAGGCTCACGGACTTAGAAGAACTTGAGGAAGAATGGTTTTTGGTAGGATTCAATTAGCAGGTTCAAAAACAACAGGAGAAATCCTGGCACGACTACCATATTAGGTTGTGCACCTTCAAGGTAAATGATTTAGTGCTATTGTATGACAACAAGTTCAAAAATTTTCCTGGAAAATTTAGAAGGCACTGTTTGGGACCATATGTGGTAATAGAGGTGACAAACGGAGTTGCGGACCAGCTAGTCAAACTTAATGGAGAACCCTTCCTAGGAAAGGTAAATGGTAGTCACCTGAATCCCTATACGAGTGGTCCAACTATCTAACTAACCAACCAACACATATTCTTCGTGACCCAAGTAGCCAGATAACGGTGCGAGACTATAAACACAAGTACTAGAAGCTAGCACTAAGGAAGAGAATCAACTCAGATGCAGATGATTTAGAATTACAAATGTAGCAGATCTAGTCGACGACAGAACAGGGCGTTGTGGACCTTCACATAGTTCAAGAATAGTTGGAAGGGTTTCGTGCCAAGATCGCCGCACAGTGACTCGGGACAAGTCACGATGATTGTGTTGGGGGCCTATTGGGTAGCAGATCCCCCCATAGCATGGTTTTGGGGCTTAAAGCCCGAGTGTTGGTCAATATAATGTAAAGACTCCACGAAATGTGGGCACAGAGTGCGAGAAACTAGGATAAGTCATAGGGTTGTCCACCCTAAAATAATGTAATTTAATGTAAAGCTGTGTCAGCCTACCCATGGTCTGCGGACCTTGGGATTGTATAAATAGAGTGAGGCTCTAAGTGTAAAGGGAGTTAAGATTTTTTGGCAAGTAATATATAGATTCAAAGGCATGGTTAGAGGATAGAAGTGGATCTGAAGGTAGTTGGTTGTAGTAATAGCTAAAATCTTTACAGCTGAGTGCGCAGAGGCCTAGTAGCATTCGTAGCTGAGTGTGTAAAGGCCTAGTACAGTCTGCAACTAAGTGCGTGGACCCTGCAGCTGAGTGCACAAAGTGATGTCGGGTATGTATTGAACTGAACTTGAAAAGGATAATTAGTTAAGCTAAGTTGGTTTGGCATACTGTGTGTCTGTTTCGTAGAACTATACTTTGATGTTCGACATTAATGGTATCCGTTTATCTATATGTGCGCACTTGTATGTATTTTATGTATGAAAACTTTCTAAGTAATTAACGAACAGAACCTAACTAAGGAGGACTTGGGTAACTAATACTGGTCGCAGTGCGGCTGGATCTACGCAAAGGAAGTCCCACAGGACACAAGGAGCCCACTGGTGTGCATAATCTAGTAAGTGCGAAGGTTGATAAACATACCTATCACCCATATTAGACATCCCTAGGGTGTAGAAACCTAGTTCCAATACCCTCCCATACTACTTCAGGTGAGACCTCAGTTTGTGCTCTGTGTACTGTTGCCGAAAGGGCCAGTACTACTGGGATTTGCTTGGCTAAACTCACTGTTAAACCTAGGTCAGGCCAAACTTAGACAACATTAGGGATGTTGCCTTTGGGTATGGTTCTCTTTCCATCTTCTCTCTCTCTTTCGTTTTTGTTTTATTCTCTTCATTTTTTTCTTTTGTAGTTTATATCTTTTTGAATTGATTTTTTTGATGGATGCAGGGGCGGTATGGTGATGAAAGGAATAAGTATGGTGTGGTAAAGTAAATAGTTTTCATCCAAACATAGGCTTGTGTCATCATCTTTCTCTTGGACTGCCCTTCTTGTTGTTTTCAAGGTCATTGTCATTTCTACAAGAAACTCCTATAGGATTACAGGGAATCATGTATGAAACACAAAGTTTGTGTGAGATGAGTTGGAGGGGTTTATAAATGGAAGACTAGGTGAATAGTAGAAGACTGAGATGGGTGTAATAAAAAATCACTCTTGTAGGTCCTGCTATCCTTCTCATGTTGTGCTTATCCTCCTCTCGGTGACTCGTAAAATAGAATTTCAATCTTTTGTATATTTTCTCTTTTTTCTCCTATTTTTTTTTGTAAAACAATTAGTATGTGTCGAAGGAGGTTTTCATCCTATTTTCCTATGCTGGGTGCCTCAAAATAGGTTTTCACCCATATATATTTTTGTTTTTCCCTTTAAAAAAAACACCCTTGGCCCATGTGAAGGGGTTTCAACCCAACAATGGGACTCAGGTGCCTCATGGAGGTTTTCACTTGAGTCTCTTTATTTTTCTCTTTTTCTTTTTTTCTTTTGTCTTCTCCAGGGACTTGGTGGGGTGGAAGCTGATGCTTTCTCTACCACCATCACTGTCTTGTTGATACTATTGACAAATTCTTGATTTGACAAGTGCTTCTTGTAGATCTTAAATCTATACCTGTGGACAAGAAACAAGATAGCCTTTGAATCAATGGTTCTTATCTACACAACACCATTATCATGAAATTTTCTATTACATAATTCCCTAACCATCTAGTCGTTAACATGCCTTTAAAATCCTTGTAACGAGAATCATACAACAAAGCCCAATCACCTTCTTGAAACTGTTTGTCTTTTATATTCTTGTCATGCCAAATTTTCCTCTATACTTGAGTCATCTCTATGTGCAGGAGGGCCTATATCCTAAATTCATCTAACCCATTCAACTGGAGAGATTTTTTTTATTGTGCTCTGGTGATATTGAGATCCAGTTGAGTTTCCATCCTTAAGGTGCTCTATTGAAATTCAATGGAATGCAGGGCCTTATTTCCATAGACCAACTCATAAGGAGTGAAGCTAGTGGTGGTCTTCCAAGTGGTATTATAGGCTCAGGTGGCCTCAACTAATTTGTCTTCCCAATCCTTTTTGCTGCTTCTAATCACCTTGGTTAGAATGCCTTCCAATGCTCTATTGGTTACCTCCACTTGACCATTATCTTGTGGGTGCTAAGGAGTGGATGTTCGGTGCTTGATCTTGTGCTGGCCTAACATATTTTCAATCATGTGAGATGTAAATTGACTACCTTCACCACTGACTAATTCTCTAGGGTATGTTATGAGGAATTTGGCATCTACAGATAAATACTAATTCCCTAGATAAGTAGCCATATCTAGAACAACAGTTTAAAGCACTTTTACATTTTTCTATAAATAATAGATAAGACAAGAGAATGAGAGGACTGACTTGTACTTTCTCTTTCCTCTTGTCTCCTTTTTATCGGTCTTGTCATTCCTTCCCATACTTAGCATGCTTGAAAAGTACCTATAAACATCAACAGAAGACAAATAACCAGTCAAAGAAAAAGATCTATTAATTACAAGTAAATGGAATCAGATACATTCACACATATAAGCATCACATATCAAGATAAGCATATGGAAAAAAGTGCAAATACTTTATTGAAGAACAAGAAGAATTAGAACCATGAAGCCTGATTTGAAGTCCCTCCTCCAGCTCTGGTTCCATCAACATCACATCATAAGCATGACATTTCAGTAGCATAACAACACTTACAATAGCCTCAATTCTCAAAATAACATTATCTCCTTATAATTCATCAAAGTCCAGCCCCTGGTCATGTAGATGAGTGCTCTACTTGTAGGAAGATGGAGGAGGTTTTGTCATCAATGAGGGTATTGAATGGCCTTCCATACTTAGAATTAGTTGCATGGAGGAAGGGATGAGAGGATAAGAGGTATCTTAACTCATTCCTCATCCATTTTCGAGCTCATCAGAGATGATAAGTGTGGGAATCTTCTAGAAGGCTCCAGAATATTAAAAAAAATCCCCAAACCCTAAGTGGATTTCGCTCAAACGCACCCAGCGTAGGTCAAAGAGGGCCTATGTGCTCTGCAGAGCACCCTGGCATAGAATGAACTGCTCTGGAGCACACCCTGGCATGGGCCTACCTGCGCTGGTCCTTCTAGAGGTCATTTCAGGGTGTCTTCAAGCCATGAAACTCTATGGGAAGGAGGAATTCAAAAGGTTGACTTGTTTATGGCATGTAGCAACTAAAATTATGGTTTGATGAGCCCTAAAACACTAATCTGGATGATGGGAGCGATGTGCCCAAATGGATTTGTAACAGATGCCCCCTAAAGCATGAAGTCAAAAATGTAAATGTTTAATGAAATTCTTTACGATGTGATGAGAAGGTTCCGAAGTGGATGGTGACCTGCATCAATTAAAATATATAATCTCATGATATTTTGGATCTTTCATGAATTTCTGAGGGAAGGCATCCCCATGCTCAACATATAAACTTTTCATTATATGTACATAGATAGTCATCTACAGATATAGACCCATGGAAGGATGACCATCAGTGTAAGGCCATTATACATATGATTTAGTACTCCTGAAATCACAACTCAGATGGATGAAACTAGATCTAGGGTCTTCTATCTCATTTAGTCGTTCTCTCAAGTACGAGTCTAACCATGTGAATATGTTATGTGAAGTCGAACATGTGAAGACACCATCTAATTACTAGCCAATCATGTAAGTTCTTAATAGGTGCGAGAGAAATCACCGATAATGATAATGATCCTCAAGGTACTGCAGTACATTTGGTATGGTGTGAATGCATTTTTTGATGTCGAACACCATACAAAGTCTTTCGGTTGAAGGCTAGTGATGTCAACCTATCGCTGGATGTGAGAAACCTGCCACTGATGTATGCAAGCCTCAAGGTACTGGAAAGGTGTTTCTAAGTCAAGTTCTTGGATAATGAGCTGATGTCGACAAGAAGTGACTAGCTGCAGGAGGGCCTTGATGTATCCCACATCAATGACACGAAACAAGTGTAATGATTTTTGCAGACAGAATGTGACTAACGACACAAGGTTCTAGAATGGCGGTCATGAAAATGAAGGTTTATGGTATTGCAAAGGATGAATTTCAAACTGATTGGCTTCTCTTGAACATGTCGGTGACACTGAATGGATTGGTAGCATTGACCCAAAACAAAAGTAATGGATGGTATGATAGAACAAGGTATGATGACCATCAAGTAGATAACCCAACCCAAATAGTCAAAATGATGAAGTTAAAGTGTCATGTTCAAGAGAAACCTACTGCCATAAAGTGGTTTACCCATTTTCCCCTTTTCCCCATTCATTGCTGACCAATACCTCTTTATTTTTATCAAGATTGAGGAGGATAACATATGTTTGTTATATAATTTCACCATTCAGGTGAATCCATCGCTATGTGATGTTTTAATGAGTCTAGCAAAGGTGGAACTCAGTCTTGTCATGATCGACAAGTTTGTCACTATTTGATGTTTTAGCGAGTTTAACGACAAATATAACTCCATCCTTTTCATGTTTAGAGAGTTTGAAAGGGGATAAAAAGAAAAGTCCACAAGTTCTTTTTCATAGATTTGTCTCACAAGCTCGAAAAAGCATAAAACAATACAACAGAGAGCCTATTGACCATTTTTGGTCAACGTATTCTTTTTTCGTAAATAATTTGTCTCAGTTTAGAAAAGGGTTAAACTTATACTGAGTAGATGTCGCTTCCAATCCATTAATGAGCTGAAAAGGACAAGCACTCCATAATCTCTTCATATTTAGAGAGTCTTAAAAGAGCTTAAAGAGGACTTTGTTTTATGGAACGAGTGGTGTCTAGAAGAGCAATTGGTTCTGGTGATGTTGGAACTTCTCAAAACAGGTTGATTTATGTGGAGAGCCTAGCTAATAAGACAAGTCATTGCAATTGTTCCTCAAAAATGGTAAACAACCAAGTGAAAGTGTATGATTGGCCAAGCATATAGTGACGATGGAAGAAGAAAAACCAAGGCTCAGCTGCCAGAAGAGGCTAATAGAATGGCAATCACGAGGGTTAACATGGAGATGGGTTCATTTTTACACAAGCTTGAACCATAGGGGACTATGCTTGGATTCAGTTTCATGTTTACACAAGCTTGAAATGAAAAACAATGGTTGGATTCAATTTCATTTTTACATAAGCTTGAAATGAAAAACTATGCTTTGATTCAGTTCCATTTTTACACAAGCCTGAAATGAAAAACTATGCTTGGATTCAGTTTCATGTTTACAGAATCTTGAAATGAAAAACTATTCTTGGATTAAGTTTACATGCCCCGAACATGATGACTCGATTCCAAGTCGAACACCATACAAAGTCTTAATTCTCAAACTAACATTATCTCCTTACAATTCATCAAAGTCCATCCCCTAATCACTTAGATGAGTGCTCAATTTATAGGAAAATGGAGGAGGTTTTGTCATTAATGAGGGTACTGGATGGCCTTCCATACTTAGAATTAGTTCCATTGAGGAAGGGATGAGAGGATAAGAGGTATATTAACTCATTCCTCATCCATTTTCGAGCTCATAGGAGATGATAAGTGTGGGAATATTCTAGAAGTATTTAGAAGATAAGAATACCCCCCAGACCCTTTGTGAATTTTGCTCAAACTCACCTAGCGCATATCAAAGAGGACCTAAGTGCTCTGCAGAGAACCCTGGCATGGATTTGACTACTCTACAGCACACCCTTGCAAGGGCCTACCTATGCTGGTCCCTCTAGAGGTCATTTCGAGATGTCTTCAGGCCATGAAACTGTCTAGGAAGGAGGCATTCAAAAGGTTGAGTTGTTTAGGGCATGTAGCAACTAAAATTAGGTTTGATGAGCCCTAAAACACTGATCTATATGATGGGAGTGATGTGCCCAAATGGATCTATAACAGGGTACCCAAACTTATAAAACAAATTTTCCCTTAAGAATTCAACCACCTCTTCCTCTATTGCTACTTTTTTGGCTTTGGCTTCAGCCGACTTGATTAAGTAGTCAGTGCACACAATGATGTACTACTTTTGTTTTGATGGAGGGTCAATGGGCCTGATGAAAGCCATGCCCCACTTATCATATGGATTGAAAGTCACTTGAGGTTGAAGAGTCATCTCATCCCTTGGGGTAGGTTTTCCCATCCTTTGGCAGAGATCACACTGACAGGTATACCTCCTTACATATTGGTGAAGAATGGGCCAGTAATAACTGGCTTGTAATACCTTGAATGTTGTTCTTTTGGCTACAAAGTGACCTCCATAAGGCTAGTCATGACAGTCCAAAAGGATGTTGAAGACTTCATCCTCCCTCACACATCTTCTTAGAATTTGATTTATACCTAGCTTGAAAATATTTCCCCCAATCCAATTGAATGCGGTGCTCTTTCTTATGATCCTGCCTTTTCCTTGGAGGACAAGTTTGGTGGAAACTATGCAGACACCAAGTAGTTTTCTATGTCAGCAAACCATGCAGATAGAACTGAAATGGAAAATAAATTTTCATCTGGTAATTGATCATGAACCATTCCTTCCTATCCTGTAGGCAAAGTCAATCTGGATAGAAAATCTGCAGTAACATTCTCCTTGCTAGGGTTATCAATAATAGTTAAATCAAATTGTTGCAAAAAGTAACCATCTAATAATCCAAGCATTTTCATCAGGTTTATTGATCAAGTATTTCATTGTAGCATGGTTATTATGTACAAATGTTTCATACCAGGTAATGTAATGCGTAAATTTATTCAATGAATGCACAACAACTAGGAGCTATTTTTCACTCATTATGTAGTTCACCTCAGCTTTCGATAGATTCTTACTGATGAAGTAAATGGCATAAGGTAGCTTGTCATCTATCTGGCCTAGATCTGCTCCTATGGAATTGTGAGAGGCATCATCATGTATATGAAAGGGAAGAGCCCAATTTGGGCCTCGGAGAATAGGTGAAATAGTCAACTTGTCCTTTAGGGTGTCCAAGGCTTCTTGACAGCTTTCTAACCATAAAAATTCAGAGTCTTTGGCTAATAACCCAAATAAAGGAGAAGTTAACTTGCTGAAACCTTTTATAAATCTCGTATAGTATCTGGCTAAACCTAAAGAACTTCTGACATCTCTCTGTTTTTGTGGATTCGGGACCCTTTTGATGATGGCTATCTTATTTGGGTCTACCTACTGTCGTTTCTAGGATATTGAGTGACCTAGAACAATCTTTGCAGTCATCAAGAACTTACATTTTTCAGGACAAAGGGATAAATTCATTTCAATGCATTTTTTCATCACCTTACCCAGGCTAGAGAGAGCCTCCTTGAAATCACACTCATAGGTTGTAAAGTCCTCATTATAAATTTATACTGCATCATGGATTAGCTCTACAAAGATACTTAGGATTGCACTCTGGAAAGTGCAAGGTGCATTGCATAGACCAAAAGGAGGGACCCTATAAGCGAAGTACCCCAAGGACAGGTGAAGGTGGCTTTATCCTTGTCCTCTGGGCTAATCTATATTTGATTGTACCCGCTGAACCCATCTAAGAAAGAGAAAAAGTTTTCCCTGCCAGGCCATATAAAACTTGGTAAATGAAAGGTAGAGGGAAATGGTCATGCTTTATTTCTTTGTTTAACTCTCTATAATCAACACAAACCCTCCATGTTTCCCTTTTCTCTTTAGAACCAACACCAAAGTAGACACCCACTCATTATCATAGATAGGTTAGATGAATCCTCCATCCAATAGCTTTTGCAACTCTTCTTTGACTATATCCTTGAGAGATGGATTCATTATCCTTTGGGCTTGTCAGATTGGTTTGCAACCTTCTTTGTTATAAATGTAGTGAGTACACACTGAGGGGTGCAATCCCTTCATCGATTTGTAATTCCAAGCAAAGGCATCCAAATGCTCTCTTAGAATACTACATAACTCTTCTTCTTGGTGTGCAAAAAGAGAGTGGTTGATTTTCAATGTTCTTTTGGGGTCCAATTCTATTGCCTTAACATGAGTAGGGTTTGAATCAGCTTAGCATAGATCAATCCAATGGTTGTTCTCAGTTTCCTTCACTACTTCCTCCAGAGAAAAGGTGTTGGGAGTTGGATTTTGGAGGATTTGTTCAATCAAATCATCTTCATTAAGTTGTCCTCCTCCCATGGTAGTTTCTTCTTCCTCTTCTAGCCATAAATGTAAGTCATGTTCTAGAGATGGTTGAGTAGGAGGGTATAGGACCAACTGCTTGGATAGATGCCCATTTTTTATAGTCATCTTTCCAGCTCTACAGCTGATGTAGGCATCGTCAGTGGCTAACCAAGGCCTCCCAAGTATGAGAGGATAACCATTAAATTCGGTCTTAGGTTATGTTAACAGTGCTAGACCAACCAACATGTCAAGGGGATCTCCCCAGTAAGAATTCCAAATTAAACCTCAGATAGTTTGGTGTAGGAGTCCCAATAGTGGGCCATAAGGTAATGCCTTGATCGTGATGTCACACAAAGGCAAGTAAGATAACTCTGTCATTAGCAATGGTGTGACTAATGTAGTGAGTCAAGGAATGAGTATGACAGGTTCCAACACTTCAAAGGGAGAGTAAGGTGTAAGTGAGTTCCAGGTTGAAATGGTTCAGTCCCAACTTGGCTAGGAAGACACAACAGAAAGGACATGCACAACTTCCAATAGAGCAGTCGACATGATTGCAAAATTCCTAACATACAAGGTAAGATAACACAAACAATACACACGAATCAATCAAAGACAAGGGTGACGGTTGGTATAACATGGTTTAGAGGACAGTTTGTCTAATGTCGGGAAGAGTAGTCAACATGGATGGTGACAACATTGACAATATATGCAACACATTAACACCAAGATTCATATAATTGCATGTGAATCAGTTCATATACAAGTACGTAAGTCAAACAAAATATATCATTAAGGTAACTTGAGTAGTCAAAATACAATAAACACATATGCATGCAAATGTGTTGGATTTTATTATATAAAGAAGTGTAAGTCACAATCATACAATACACCTATAAACCTGCTAGCCCTATCAGTGGAACGCTACAATCACATTTGCCTGCTCCTCCAATGAGACGTACTAGCTCTGTCCAATGGAGAAACTAAGGCATGTTACAATATTGTCCAAGTCTTCTTCAATATAGTCTTAGCAGAAGCTTGGCTGACCAAAAGCTTATATAATGAGTTATGAGGGAATATTTATAGAAAAGGGTGGGGTGACCCTTGCCATTCCACTTTGTGATAGTTCAACTACCCTCATGACCCTTCACTTACTCTACAACTATTACATCCAACTGTTGACACTCGGCTTACACTTGACATGACTCAACATTACAATGCACATGTACTCATGTGAGAAAACATGGCTTGAGCAAGCCTTACAAGACATCATTGACAGCCAGCTTGCTATGGTGAGATCAACTACTTGAAATTCTTGTGATGGTGAAGTTGGTGAGTTGTTGTTGAGCTTGGTTGTCTGTGATGGTGTGCATACACTTCATGGTAACATCTTGCTAAAGTGAACTCTTGCCTCCATTGAAACCAGTGCATCATTTCGACTGCTTCATCCAACTCATTTACTAACATGCGCATGGTCTTCTTGGGCACGGTTGAACCAGAAACGCATTGATGCATAGTGTTTGTGCTGATCTTCAAGTGTGTGTTCGTGTTCATGCGCATCAACTTGCTGAAGTGCATGTTTAGCACGAGTTTGACTTGCTTCTTGTCTTCACCTTGGTGAATGTGTTGAATAGTTTGGATTTCATGCGTGCACTTAATGACATGTATGCTGCTAGATCCCTTACATGTGACCAACAACATTGCTCACCATGTTTGCTCTGTTTCAGTTGTTGGGATGGATCCTTAACTTGTACTGGCGTAGTTTCATGCAAAAGTGCATGTTGCACCCACTACTGTTCATTTTTCTGCTGCAACTCATTAGATTGTCTATGTAGCTTCATGTTCTTCCTGAGTTGCTACTTCAGAAAATGCAACTCCTTCTTTGTTCCATCTTCTGCCTTCATGTGATATTCATGTCATGCCATCACTTCATTGTTTGAGTCTCCAAATTTTCTTTCATTATCGGTGGACCTACTTGATCTTACAACTTTTCTCTGCCTCTATGCTATTAGCGACCTTCCTCTAACATTTGATGCATTTGCTTCATTTGTTGTGTTCGTTGCATTCAGTATGTTTCCTTCAGCTCCTATTCATGACGCTACCTACTGTGATGTTGTTGCTTGATGTCCTGGAAGGAATGCCTAGTGTCCCTCCAGAAATATGCAAATTTCACTAGGAAGCTACTTAGCCTACAATTGGAACAAGTTCGAGTGAGCAACCTATGAAGGGAAAATATCAACTGTGATCAAGAGGCTTCCTTTGAGCAAGAAAGACACTGAAGATTGAGGACTTGATGAAGTAAGGAAAGATGTTGTGAAGGTTGGTAGGGAGGCTCCAAAATAGGCTAAGGAAAAATTTTGAAGGGTGGTTGTAGCCACTACAACACTTGACAACACACTGGTAGAACTCTAGCTCTCTTCATATACCTTGTTTGTGAAAGGCGAGTCTAACACCTGCGGAAGTATTGATCAGTTCTTAGCTCATCTTGGCTTCACACTATCTTGATGTAAGATGTAGCATCTTCCAGAATCTTGGCTGAATGATGCACATTCGAAGCCAAGGCGACATAGTTGTTTCGATTTGGTTTGAGGGATATATAGGTGCACAAGGAGTATAGCTGTTAGAGTCTAAGTTTCATCTTTGGTGTTGCTCCACTTCCAGCAGGCCTGGACAGTACCTTGATGGAGTCACATAGGAACACAAGCATGGCTTCGTTGCTAGAAATCCTGGTCAGTACCCCAGTGGAGTTACTTGCATCACCTCCCTACACAAGAAGCCTTTCTCTTTCTTCGCCTTATTCATTTTTCATTTTGAATTATTTGACTTTTCAAATTTTTTTTCATTTTCATTTTCACTGTGCATAACACTTACTCATTTCAGAGGCAGAAGAGGGATCCCCACTTATTGAGAGCAGAGGAGGTTGTTCTAGGAGAGAAGTATTTTATTTTATATTTGATGTTCCTATTAAGGTTTCCCCCCCTAACCATACTCTACTCGACTGAGATGACAAGGGTCAACCCAAAAACAATCAACTAGAGAAGGTAACACTAGTTAGTGCAAAAGCGTTGTATTTACACCAAGGTTTACTTCAAAGAGTACGTATTTTCCTTCGATGTTGTTAGTGTCAGTTAGTTCAGCCTATCACTAGTGATCAAATATGCTCTTACAAGGTGTCATTTTAGTGAGTCTTCAAATAAAAATTTGGTCACTAGTTGTTATGTCTAGGCCATTGTTGCTCCCTTCACTTACTCATGGTCTTCATCATCATCATGGTCATTGTCTTCTTCGAGGTATCATATCTTCATTTAAGTGTCTTGGGTCATGCAATGGTTAAATTCCTCATTTCAGGCTATGGTCTATGGTTTCACTCCATGTGTCATCATGATACCATATGTTTCCAAAATCATGTCCATCATGTGATTAAGTGGTTAAAGGGTGTTAGAAGCTTAATGAAAACAAAATAAAGGTAAAGTTAATGTTTTATTTCAAATAAATCAATGTTGCAGTACACGACCTCGCCTCATCATTTCTGATAGGGACATGTTTGCTTCAAAATATGTTTATGACCAAATGGAGAGGCATTTTACAAATGTGAAAGAGGTTTTTGTCCATTATATTCCAAGGAACAAAAATTTCCTTCACTTTATGCATAGGTGTTATGATTTGAAAGAAATTCCCAAAATTCACTTACTATGGGAGAGTTGCTACAATTATGGATAGCTTGAATTCAAGACAGCTTTTCAGGGGTTTAGAGCAAGTGTTGGTAGTTCTTAAGGACTCTATTGTGTATCAAACATCCTACGATTTCCAATGGTACCTTCAAATATTCATTTGGATTAGTGGGAGGCATCCAAAAGTGCTCTGCACTTTGGCACTACTCTTTTGTGAGAGACGCCCTAGGTTTTGGAGTTACCTTGGGAAAATCAAATTTTTCCTTGATGCGATGTCCAAATTGCATGCTTGAAGAGTCTATATTTAGCATACTTCACGATATTTCCAACGATCTATCAAGTTCTCACTGTGTGGAAGTTTAAGGCCTCCAAAACTGGTTTTGAATATGGCGTTTCACATAGAGACACTGCGCTACGAACATGCACTAAGCATAGCCTAACTTTGTTGTGCATGGGTTAGAGTGTCCAGAAAACACCAAAATTTCTCCCAAATTTGATTTTTAAGCATGAAAACTTGATTTCATTTATTCCTAAGCCAAGAAACAAGGCTTTTGTCATTGTGGAGGTAGAATCATTACCAAAGACAAAGAGACGTCACAAGGGAAGGAAAATCCTCATATATGAGCCATCGAATTGTAGTGAAATCAACTCATATCCCTTTACCAAATAGTGCTTTGAAGATGCACATGTTAGAAATTATATATTACAGAGCAATGGAACACATAAAATATTGCAAAAATATAAACATAGAAAACACATTAAACAAGAGAGACACAGATATACGTGGTTCACCCAATTTGGGCTACATCCATAGAGAAACAACCAGTCCTTCCTTTTATATGATCCAACAAATTGAAAGAGATACAACCTACAGCAGATTCACCGTAACACCCTCTTCACTCTCAATCTCCTCTCTCTTCCTCACTCAGAATACAGAGATCTATAGATGCAATATAGTTCCCTCATATATAGTGAGGGGTCGCCTTCTAGGGCAAAAAACCCTTAAACTAAACATAACTTACACTGTCAGATCATCCGCGTAATGAATGACCCAGATTGACTAGAAATTACTAGACTTTTACAAGGCAATTTTACATCTATTTTTAGCTTCAGGGGCGTTGCCCCCGAGTCCCCGCCAGGGGACCGCTGGCCCCCAAACACCCCAGGTGCAGGGGGGATCAGCCCCCCTGAACCCCCACAGGGGGGACAAGTCCCCCTTGCACACCCCCCCCCCACGTGGAGGGGTGTACAATCTTCCTGGGGTATACATCCAACTGAGACCTTTCAATACAGAAGATAATCAGGCTCCACAAATGCCCAAAATACACTTACTACGGGAGAGTTGCTGCAATTATGGACAACTTGACTTCAAGACAATTTTTCAAGGGTTTGGAGCAAGTTTTGGTGGTTCTTAAGGACTCTATTATGTATCAGACATCCTATGATTTCCAATGGCACCTTCAGATCTTCATTTGGAATAGTGGAAGGCATCCAAAAGTTCTCTACACATTGGCACTACTCTTTTGTGAGAGACACCCTAGGTTTTGGAGTTACCTTGAGAAAATCAATTCTTTTCCCTAATGCAGAGTCCAAATTGCATGCTTGAGGAGTCTATATTATAGAAGACTTCACGAGATTTCCAGCAAGCTATCAAATTCTCATTTTAGGTAAGTTTAAGGCCTCCAAAACTAGTTTGGAATATGGCATTACACATAGAGACACTGTGCTATGAACAGGCACTAAGCACAATCTAACTACGATGTGCACGGGGTAAAGTGTCCAGCAAATGCCAAAATTTCTCCCAAATTTGATTTTTAAGCATGAAAACTTGATTTCATTTCTTCCTAAGCCAAGAAACAAGGGTTTTGCCATCGTGGAGGTAGAATTGTCACTAGAGATGAAGAGACATCACAAGGGAGGGCAAATCCTTTGATATGAGCCATCAAATTGCAGTGAAATCAACTCATATCCCTTTATCAAATAGTGCTTTGAAGATGCACATTTCTTGGATTTCTGCAACAAGGTGAGTGACATAGGTTTTTGCGAGTAGTTGATAGATTGGGTGGCAGCTCAGTTGAAGGGTGAAATGTTTTTATTGTTGGCGTTGAATTCATTTTTCAGTGATCTGCATTTCACTTGCTACATGGCTACCAAACAATGGTGAATATTGGTTCAAGGGAATGAACCTAGATCTTGAATATTATAAACCTTTCTTAAAAACACCAGACAAGCAAAAACATGCTCACACTATGTCTTTTAGACACTTATTGGAAAGATATTCCCCTTTGATGAAGATTATCATGAAGTTCTTTACATGTCAAGGAAGATTCTCCAGGTTGTATGGTTATCATTTTCACCTCCTAATGCACTTCACCTCTCAGAAGCCACTCAACATGTGTAACTACCTATTCAGGAGAATTTCCAAAATTTCAGAGAAGATACAAATTAAGAACAAAGAGCACTACCAAAGCATGTTTCATAATAGTTTGATCAAGACTATAGTCCTTCACTAGCTTGCAGAGAAAGGTATGACTTGGGAAACATATTTGGAAACATCCCTGAAATGGCATGAAGCCAATGTAGTCGCTCAAACCTCTAACATACCAAAACAAAAAATGGAAGTGGGGTCCTCTAGAAAATTAGTTGAGAAAACTCAGGCACCTAAGCCTGAGGTGACCACGATGTACAAAAGAGGACAAAGGCTTGTGTTTTGTTCTCATGGTGAGAAAGGGGCCAAGCCTTCTACATAAACAAAGCAGGGATCAACAACGTGGGATAAAGACATAGTTGAGCATTAGTTTGAGCTAGTTGATTTAGAGGCAGAGGATAAGACTTCAAGCTAACAATAGACAATCATAGATTTATACTATTAGATCAAGTAGCTTACAGTCAACATGGCGAGAGCTAGATACATCATTTAATTCCTTGAACAAGAGAATAATCAGCTCAAAGCAAAACAATTGATCGTGGAAAAGGGCAAACCAAGTTATTACAACAGGTTGGCAAGGGAAAATAAATCATAGATTTAAGTGAGTCTGAAGGAGCAAAAGAGAAAGGTAAGAGGAAAATTCCAGGAACAAAGAGACTAAAGAAGGCATTACAAGAAGAGGAAGAACACATCCTATTGAATGAAGACATAGACCTAGACGACATAATTGCTCTTGAGGTCAATCAAGACAAGGAGTATTGGCTCAACAGGGTGAATGAACACTTGGAGAAGCTCCTTGAGAAGGGAAATAGAGATAATCAGTTGCTTAGGCATATGGCACACCACTGCCAGGCTCAAAACATGATCACTAATGTCAAGGTAAAGTAACTTGAAAACAAACTCAAAGAAGCCAAAAAGGACCAAAAGGATGAACGAAACTTGGATATTTTTTACTGAAGAATCTATGAAGGTTTAACATACATAATTTTACAGCTTCTGGCCAATTTTTATCAAATTCTGAGCACTTTTGTTTTTTTGTGAATTTTGGAGCTAAATTCAGAAAATCAGGAGGCTCTTTTTCCTCAATCTATGTAAGGAAAATTTTATATTTTTGAAAATATATTTCCATCCTCTAAAACCCATTTTCTCATATTTTATGGAGGTGGCTCATTTGTGGAGAAAAGTGCAAAAAAGTGGAAAAAACCTAGCATTCTGGACCCTTTTTTGATAGGCACTATGCACCTAGAGCGACCTTGGGTGAATGGAATTTTGAAGGCCTTCCCATGGATAAAATTAAAAAATTCAAATTGTTATGGAAACTAGACTTGAAGTTATAGTTTACCATTCTCTCAGACTTGAATTTCAACCTCCAAAAGGCATCTCAAAATCAGCTCAAATTTGGCACTATGCTTCTGCACTTTTTTGTCTTTTAATTTGTAAATTCATTGTGTAAAATTTCTAGTTTCTAGTTTGACTTAGTCAAAGTCAAACCTCTTTATGTAATGGAACTAGTTTTGAGGCTAGGTGATGTAGGTATGAATAAATGTACATCATAGGTTGTTTTTTATGTTTACTAGGCCTCATAAAGGAAGCAAACTCCCAAATAAACTCTTCAAGAAGTGTTTGAGTTTCACCTTCTCACTCTCACCTGTTGGTTGAGAGAATCTTGGATTTAGTTCCACCACCAAGGAATTCAACTCTTGAAGGTGGTAAAGTGGTATAAGAGAGTATATATGTATCATTTCTCTTTCAAAGAGAAGGGTTGGACTTTTTGTGGAGGAAGCTTGCATGTAATAATCTTTTCAGCTAATACAGAGACAGTTGCAACTATTTTCAAGGAACTCTAGCCCAGTGAGTTGATGGTGTTTGTTCTTCATTCTATTTTTTTCTAAAGGTTAAAACATATTTATCTGCATGATATCTCTTCTTTCTATGGATGCCTTACAGTGAAATATACAAAATTATTGTTTCTCAAGCTCTGTTTATCTCATTTTCATAGTTATGTTTATGTCTTCCTAAGCTAATGAAGTCAGGTTTACTTATGCTTATTAGTTTCTTCTACATTTTATTTTCTATACTACACTAAAAATATTCTAAATACACCATGGTTTTTGATATCTAGCTCCTTCTCATATTTTCTCCTACACTCCTATAGCCTAGACCTATTTGTGGATCCAAACCCTAGTTCATCAAACCCTAAAATCCAACTTTTCACAAACCCACAAACAAATATAGTTATCTAGCCTAAATGTCATTTTATTTAAAGTTGTATCACTCATAAGAGACTTTGAGAGATTCCTCGCATGCTCAGTATGACTGGCTACTAAGCTGAAGTGGTTTGAGGTTACCCTTCTCGATTTCCTTTTCAACAAAGGAAACTATAAGGACTAACAGACGTATCATGGACTAAGAGTAACAAGTTCATCATGCAGAGGCAAGATGATAGATAACCAAGTAGCTATAGATATACAAACCCTATTATACTTTACCCAGCTTGTTTCATGAGTCACACATGGTTTCATGAAAACTAACCTATGAATGAATGAAACAAACAATAAAGAAATGAAAGAGCAAAAGTAAAAGTGAAGGGAAAAAAAGTAAGCTAAAAAGGAAGCACACAAGCAAACAAGAAAAGCATGAAAGTAAAAAAGCATGAAAGCAAATAATTGAAAACAAACATTACTCCTACTCATACACTAAGGCTGCATGGGCCTAATCATGTGAAGTGATACTTCCAGTGCAGTTGCGGCGCATTGGTAGACCCATGTGAGTGAAGGCTTGGTCTGTGAATAACCCAGTTGTGCGGACCAACATGAAAGAATGATATGACAGTGAGGAAAGCCACACTTTATGTTTCAAAGTGCCCACAGGACATAAGTGACTACATGTGCATGAAGGACAGTCCATGGACTTATCATGGTGTTATGTGACACTACGTGCAACTTTAAAGAAAAAGAACACTCTTGACTAAGACATGCAAGCAAACAAAAGAAACAAAGATAACATGCATCGTGCATGATTGCATGTAATGTAAGAATCCTTCAATGCATGGGAAATGGTATCGTGTAGTTCGAGTGGAGGAAGTGTGATCTGTGTGTGAGATGGATCTTCAATGCATTTAGATGAGTGATGAGGAGCCTTGGGTGATTGAATAGTTTTGTCATCAAAAGTGAGACTAACCCCAAGAGAGTGAGGGCCTGACATAACCATCAACTTGAGCTGAAGTGTCTTAATGGCCTTGGGTGTCTCAACTTCATCATCAGGTAGATCATCATAAACAGTGGATTCAAAAGATCAACTGTGATAGATTCATGATCATGATAAAAAATGGAAGCAAATGGATCACGACCACCATGATTAGAAAAATCAATGAATTCTTCAATGTTCTCTTGATCAGATGAATTGAACAGAGGTGTAGATGAAAAGTGAACAAACTCATCCTATGTATTTCAAGAAAAGATAGATGAAGGATCAAGTGGATCTTCAATTAACTTATTCTCTCCATTTTCGAATGATGGACTAGCATTCGGTGAGTCTTGTGAGTGATCAACAATGGGTGCATCCATGGATGAAGACACACATGTAAAATCATGGATGGTAGGTTCACCAAAGAAGTTAGGAAAGAATGTAGGGGGCTCGGACGAAAGGGAGTCATCCTTCACTAATTGTTGATCTTCATGCTCCCATTCATACTATTCATGAATGATAACACAGGTTTGTTGTGCAAACCAACTCCAACAATGGGTTGTTCCTCATTCACAACAAGTGAAGAGTCTAGAATGGATGAACACAGGACAACATCATCCGGAGGGACACCTTGGTTCGAAGACGGAGGTCGAAGAAAAAAATGCATATGGGAACTCTGTGTGAAAATTAAGTGGAGTAATGTTGGGAGGGTGTGAAGAATGAACATAAGTGTGAACATGATCCTCAAAGTCACTGGGAAATGGTGGAAATGTTGAATGAAAGGGAGGTGGATAGCCCATTGAGACAGTGCCTACTCCCACATGGGATTGCACAGTTCCATCACTGAAGAAGGTTGAGTGAGGCTTCACATCAAGATTCCTATTTGGACGGGCAGATTTCTTCAGGCAGTACTCGAATCAGTCCCAGAGATAGGCTAACTTCATTTGGCTCTTCAGAGCTTGAAACTGTAAGTCACGGAAGCGCTGCCAAAAATCAATAACAGATTCATGCAGAGCACTCCGTTGCTAAAAGAGTTTCTAGTCAAGATGTTTTGGATAAAAATTATGGAACGTGTCTTCAATAAGATCACAAAAGTGATTACATGAGTGCATGTTGTTAGCTGGTAGGCTGAACACCCAATGAAATTTGAATTTGCAAAGTGTGAATGCAAGAAGCAGACTGGCCTGTTCATTAGTAAACTCATCTTCCTCATAAATCATGTAAAGGAAGTTTTGTAAGTGCTCAGGCCAGACCATTTCACCTTCACCATCATACGTGTGAGTGGACAAGAGATTGAAAAGCTTCCTCGAGATGTAGACATGTTCATGATTCAGAAAACACTTCAGGGGAAGACAAATGCAATATTCCATGAAAGATATGCAAATGTTCAAAACTAGATGAGATGACATAGCTTGTCATTAGGCTCTCTTTCTAGTGCCATAAATGTTGACAATGCTAGACTTGCCAACATGTCAAGGGGATCTCCCCAATGAGAAGTCCTAATTAGACGTTAGACCATTTGGTGTAGGATCCTCTACAGTGGGTCATAAGGTAATTCCTTGTCTACGATGTCACACAGAGTCAAGTAAGATAACTATGTCAGTAGCAAGGGTGTCACTGATGCAGTGAGTCAGGGAATGAGTATGAGAGGTTCCAACACTTCAAAGGGAGAGGAAGATGTAAGTGAGTTCCAGTTTGAAAGGGATTAGTCCCAACTCAACTAGGAACACACAACACAAAGGACATGAACAACTTCCAGTAGAGTAGTCGACACGGATGCAAAAATCCCAACATACAAGGTAAGATAACACGAACAACACTCACGGATCAGTCCGAGATGAGTCTGACAGTTGATATAACAAGGTTCAGAGAAAGGTCTATCTGATGTTCAGTAGAGAAGTCGACATTGACAGTGACAACATTAAGAACATATGCAGCACATTAACAAAAATATTCATATAATTGCATGTGAATCAGTTCATATACAAGTACATAAGTTAAACAACATATCTCATTAAGGCAACCAAAGCAGTCCAACAACAATAAAAACATGTGCATGAAAATGTGTTGGCTTTTATTATATAAAGAAGTTTAAGTCAAAATCATACAATACAACATGTAAGCCTACTAGCTCTACGTAGAACATTACAGCCACATCCGCCTTCTCCTCCAAATATATGTACTAACTCCTTGCAGTGGAGAAGCCAATGCATTCGAGAATACTTTCCAAGTCTTCTTCAAGATAATCTTAGTAGAAGCTTGGCTAACCAAAAGTCTATACAATGAGTTATGAGGAACTATTTATAGCAAAGGTTGGGATGACCCTTGATGTTCCCCTTTGTGACAGTTCAGCTACCCTCATGACTCTTCACCTACTCTATGACTGTTACATCAAACTGTTGACACTTGAGTTACACTTGACATGACTCAGCATTACAATGCACATGTACTCATGTGAGACAACATTGCTTGAGGAAGCCTTGAAAAACATCACTAACACTCGGTCTCCTATTGTGAGACCAACTATTTGACATGATTGTGATGGTGAAGTTGGTGAGCTAATGCTGAGCTTGGTTGTCTGTGATGGTGTGCATGTACCTCATGGTGAAATCTTGATGGAGTGAACTCTTGCCTCCGTTGCAACTGGTGCATTGGTTCGGCCCCTTCATCCAACTCATATGCTAACATGTGAATGGTCTTCTTGGGCATGGTTGAACTGGAAACACACTAATGCATAGTGTCTGTGCTAATCTTCAAGTGTGTATTGGCGGTCATGCACATCAACTTTCCGAAGTGCATATTCAACCCCATTTGGACTTGCTTCTTCTCTTTGCCTTGGTCTACATGTTGAATGGGTTGGATTGCATGCGTGAGCTCAATGACATGTATGCTGCTAGATCCTTTGCATGCGATCAATAACACTGCTCACCATGTTTTCTCTGTGTCAGCTGCTAGGGTGGATCCTTAATCTGTACTGGTGTAGTTTCATCCGTGAGTGCATGTTGCGCCAACTGGTGTTCATGTTCCTGCTATAACTCATTGGACTGTCTGTGTAGCTTCATGTTCTTCCTAACTTTTTGCTTCAACACATGCAACTCCTTCTTTGTTCCATATTTTTACTTCGCGCTATCTTCATGTCACACCGTCACTTCATAGTCTGAGTCTCCAAACTTGCTTTCATTATCAATGGGTCTTCTTGAACTCGCAACTTTGCTCCACCTCTATGTTGTTAACAACGTTCCTGTTGCATTCACTACATTCATTGCATTCACTTCATTTTCTACATTCACTGTGTTCGATATGTTTCCTTCAGCTGTTGTTCATGATGCTTCCTGTTGTGATGTTGCTGCTTGATGTCCATATACATGAACAACTTGATGTTTTCATGAGTTTTTAAGCCCATGGACACTTGATCAACTGCATCCCCAAGCGTGATCTGAATGGTGTCTTTATCAGTTCTCTCTTGGAAACCATTGTACATGTACTACTGAGAAATAGATGAAAAAATGTGATACTTGGAGACATGGAAACACTCATAACAAGCAATCTATCAGTCGAAAACCAAAATGAACATGAGAACTAACTTGCAACATTCGTGGGTGAATGATCATGAAGTTTGCACAATTTCAGCTGGGACAACATGAGACCGACTTCCAAGACTGCACAAGGCACAATCCAGGCTATTAAGAGACTCACAGACTCTTGGAACTACACAATGCATAGTCCAGTTGGGCAGTTGGCTGCTGGGATTGTGCAATGAGTAGTCCCAGCTGGGATGGACTACTAGCCCAGGGGTATGTTTGGGCAAAATGTTTGGGCCAAGCAGACACTGAGCACCAAAAATGTGCAATTCTATCCAGGAGGCCATTTCTGTGCCAAATTGCGCAAATCTGGAGAGGAGGGTGAGACTTCCTTCTCCAAATTGTGCAATGCAGCCTTGGTGAAGGCAGAGGCTGGGCCAAGGTTGGCCCGACTTGCCGATGGGCAATTGAAAGTAGGTAAGTCGATGAAATGCATGGCGACACTAAGTGATAGCAGAAATGATAAAAAGTGCATGCAAAACATGAATGGAGGATTGAACAAATAGATCAACATGAATGTGGGTGAGCTCGTTCACTGGTTGGGAAAAAGTTCATACAAAATACTTTCATGCATGCGACAACAATGAGATAGCAACTAAAATTGAAATAGAGCTAGGAAAAGCTAGAATATATGTAAATGACAGAAGGCATTCAATGAAATAAATCAAACAACACTCGCACAAGCGAATACACAAAAAGTGGAAGAAGTGCAGCACAAGGCATGGGAAGTGAGCTTACCCAAAAATAGTTAAGCTGAATGGGGCAACTTATCCTAGATGTGATGTGGGATGTCAGAGCTACAAGGTTGAGGTGAGGAATGAGCTCTGCAGCATCCAGTTGATGAGTTTTGATAACATCAAGGTTGCTCATGCCATAAATCTAGGAGGATATGACACTTGGATGTAGGTTTTAGAATTACTCCTTGAATGTAACCTTTAACTGTTGAACAGAGATCCTTAAAACAAGGGATGCCTTTACATGCTACCTTGGGAGAAGTAGCCTATGCATGCAAGTATTGTTTTCTTGATCTCGGAGGGAACTAGTCAACTTAGCTGCACATGCAAGTGACTGCTCGACTATTAGAGAAAAAATTGCAATTATGACTGTAAGCTGGGCTGACTACCCAACGGGATTGCATAATTTCTAGGCCCAACAGCTGAATGCTACCCAAATTTGTACAAATCCCCGGTTGAATAGTCTATTGATGGGAAACATTGCACAATTCCTGCTGGGAGGGTTAGCTGGTAGGATTGCACAATCTTGGAGCCCAGCAAGCTGTCAGAGAGAATTGCACAATTCCTAGAGGGAATGGTTGGTTGCCCTCCAAAAATGCACAAATTTCATTGGGAAGCTGCTCCGCCTGTAGCTTAACCAAGTTCAGGTTAGTAGCCTGTGAAGGAAAATATCAACTGTGATCAAGAGGCTGCCTTTGAGCAAGAAATACACTAAAGCTTGTGGACATGAGGAAGCACGAAAAGCTACTGTGAAGGTTGGTAAGGAGGCTCCAAAATATGCTAAGGCAAAATTTTGGAGGGTGGTTGTAGCCACTACAATAGGCTAGAGAACAAGAAGTCTGTAGGGTACTTCCAGGATTCAATGGAGACCATCACATCATCAACAATCCCCTTAGGGGTTACTATCGATCGGTCTGTAAGATGCAATATTGTCATGGTATTTCTCAATGAACCTTGGAGATTCAGATTGAGCATGGTTTCATTAGTCATTAAATTAATGGCAGTGCCAAGATAAATCAAGGTATGTGAGACAATGGTGCCATTGATGTGTACATATACTACAAGGCTTCCAAGGTCTAAATACTTTGGGAAAATTATGTGCCCCAACGTTAAGTCAGACAACTGTCAAATGACATTCATGGTAGGGGTGTCTCTTTTTCACCTCCATCGATGTTTGAAACACTTCTCCTTAATTACTTTGTTGTAAATCAGTACATCCTTAATATCTTGGAGAAGTAGGATTTTGACACATAGATTTTTCAATTCACCTAGAAGTTGATTCTCTGCTAGGGTATGCTGGATTGGATGAGTTAATATTTTAGGAAAGGGTGGTTAATTCACCCTAGGCATACTTTCCTCTCTTTCCTCCTCACTCTACCTAGGAAGCGATAGAGGTTGATTATCTAGGAGCACTCTCCCAGATCTAACGTCAATTTCCTAAATTTCCATAACATGAGCAAGGTAGGATGTCTCTCCACTGTAGACCTATTGTGCCTGTTTATTTTTCGAGTTTAGGTTTGGTTGGGTAGGCATCTTGTTGTTTAGGTGGAACAGGGTGAAAAAGTTTTGGTACAGTAGGAGGTGAAGGAAATAAAGCTAGAGCATTGTTGTATGGGGGCCTCCAACCCTAGGTTAGTGCATTCCATTGAGGTTGTGGAGGAGTATATGGCTGAAATGGTTGGTTGGTCGGCTAGGAATGGTACTGAGGTGCAAAATATTAGGGAGAAGCTGTAGACCAGAACGGATGAGAATGGGGACCCCAAGAGGGAATGGATGTGTTTTGGTTAGGGCTGTAATATGCACAGGGTGACCCTTGCATGCCTTGTTGTTATAGTCAAGGCCTAGGAGGCCTCCTTTCATTTATGTAGCAGATCTGTTCAGTCACACCTTCAGTTCCCTAATACACATATTTTAGTCTAGGAAGAGAAGGGCACTTGTCTGTGGAGTGGTTTTCTTAACAGACCAAGAAAATTTCTATAAGTTTTAATTGACATTCATTCCTAGGGTGCCTACTTGTGCATCTAGGGCAGAAGATGATTAATTATCTCTCCGCTTCCTCCTGCTTCCTCTTGATTTTCATAATGTCCATATGTAGGGCAAGGGTTTACAACATTTCACTCTTAAAATCTTCCAACATGTTTCCAATCTCACTTTTTATAGATTTTTTGGAAGAGGATGAGTTGGCCACTTTTTGACTAACCCTATCCTTTTTCCTAGCTGGCCTATAATGGCTCTTAAAAAGGGTCTTCATATCTTCATAGGGCAGTTGGTAGATGTCCCCTCCTGATAGTAGGTTTAGGATTTCCAGGAGGGATTTCGTGATCCCCTTGAGTACGACTAGCTTAAGTGACTCAAGATCAAGTTTGCACCTACCCCTTTTATAGTTGAGTTGGAATCTTTCCTCATAATCCTCTAAGGACTCATCATGCGCCGAGATCATTCTAAAATTTTTCTCTTTGGTGTCTTTGGACCTATAGTAGTCCCTATACTTGTTGTTGAATTTTGTTTTGCATCTAAGCCCAGGTGGTGATACTATTCCCAGGTAAACCCATGAACCGCATAGTGATGCATCCCTGAGAGTGGATGGGAATAATTTCAACCTCTGATCATCAGTAGTGTAATCCTAAGTTATGAATATGTCAGAAAATTCAAACAATAGATTAATGGGATGTTCTCAGGTGAGGCCATGGAAGTGAGGAAGAGTAGATGGGCTTATGTTTTTCATATTAGCATCCCCATTAGCTTCTCTTATTGGGAATCACCCTCAATCCTTTCTCTATATCCCCTTTCATTTCTATTTTCACCCATTTTATGTCACATGGAATGGGTTATTCTTCTTCTTCCCCTATAGGTTCTTCAAAAATATCAAGTTGTTCACCTAAGGGATCCTCTAATTCACAGCCACTAAAGAAGAGGGAAGGTTGGCTGTTTGAAGTGGTGGGGTATTTGGTAGAAATTTTCCTAAGTTATCCCTATTCCTATGAGGCATGGAATAAGTGTTTTGTTTTTTGTTTTTTCAAGCTTTAAGACTAATTTTAGAATAGAAAAGACAAACTAAATTTAAACTAACTGTTGAATGAAATCACTTGCATAAAGGGAAGGAAAGGAAACCAAATTACAACTATCTTGCAAAAATGAAGCTAATAGCAGAATGAAAGAGATAAGAAATGGAATAAAGAAAGAATAAATCGCATCTACTTAGACACCTCCCTGGCAGTGGGATCAAAAACTGATGAGCCCCAGTATTGCAGCAAGAATGTTGTAACTCCTAGGGCTACAAACTTTACATTATCAACCCGGGGTTCATACAAACTTAGAGGTGACAGTGTTGTTGTTACACAATAATTTGTCATTGTCCCTGTACTCCTCATTCCTTGATCCTGGAGGACCTCTACAACGAACCTCATGTGTGTTACTATCATGAAGAATATGTCCTTATGTCACTCTTCATCTGCAGAACATTTCCCTGTTATATCATTTCGAGAGAATATTCCTTGAAACTCAGTTTTAGAGGCCAACACTATCCCTCAGTTTCTTCCTCACGCCAATTTGCAGAGTTTAACACTGAGCCTAGCATCGATCAGTGCTTGTATCCATCCATTCCCTACACTGACCCTCTTTTCGAAAGATTTTTAAAAATGGTGTTGAATCTTCCACGTCTAGAAGCTTTGTGAATGAAATTTTGGTAAATGTTTAGTCGAGATAGAGCCGAGAGATACTATTTGGTCTCCTACCCCATATTAGAATGGAACAAACCAAAAGGTATGAGACCTCTCCCATCATAAGAGGATCCATGTCCCCTCCCTCAAGCTATATAAACTTCTCATATTCCAACCTCAACTATCTAATGGAATAGTTTGAATAATCTGCAAAATCTTGGTAGCATAAACAATTCTTGATAGCCTTAGCCTTCTAGCTTACACTCGTAAAGGGAGAAAAGCTTTGTAGTTCATTTTTTATGGAGTAAAGAGGAAGAAGGCTTGGACTTCTATTGTTTGAGGTGAATCATGAGATGCTAACAATCATGTTGGAACCCAGACATGTTGAAGGAAACATGCAACGCTAAGGCGAAGGTTGTACTTTCCTTTCTTCCATAATAATATGACTGATATTTTGTTTCCTATATTAATCACAATTGTTATTTGGTAGCTTCAGAATCCTTAGCCTCTTAACTAGGTTGAATCTATTGTATGCTATCATGTGTGCTTTGATTTCTTGTATATTTGTTTGATGTGCCTGATTGACATTAAGGAGATTATTGTTGGGGCAAAGACACAAGGACTTCATCAAACAAGGATAAGAGATAAATGAGGTAGGATATTATCCATTCTCAATCTAAGGGAACTTATGTCAAATTGTCTTATTTGTGGCTTGAACCTCTCCCTTGCGCTAAAGGGATTGTCTCTGTCCACAAAGACAATCTTCCTACTCCACAAATTGGCGACTCCACTGGGGAGCCATCCCTCTCTTCGCATTGTTTTTAATTTCATGATTTGTGAAGACTTTTTTCATATCACTCTTTCTCTTTTGTAATCTATACTTCACATTTTCTACTGCTTTGATTCTTGAATTTAGAGTGATAGGTCTGGTTTTGGTTTGTTGATTTTTTTTGTTTTTCTTTGAATCACTCAATCAATGCTATTATTTTGCTAATTGTAGCTCCAACCAGTTCGAGTTCCTCTTGAACAGTCACGCCACAACCCCTTATGGTATTAGTTTCTTGTTAGATAGTTGAGCCAATTCCTATAGGTTAAAACTAGGGTTTCTCTTAAATCATTGCCAGTGTGTCTTGTCCTCATAGATTCTATTTCTTGGCTTATTTACCTTTATTCTCCCTGGCTAGAATGCTTTGCTAGATTGGTTTGTTTTCATCATTGGTTTTAGATTGGATTACTTGATCTTTTGAGTTTTTTGGATGGTTTGTGTTCCTAGGGCATCTAGGTAATTGTCCAATCATTTCCTTATATGCTCATCAAATTAGTTGGTGATTCGCTACTTCATGCATTTCATGTTTTAGTCCTTGCATATATATTTCTCTATTTTCAATTGAACAAGTGAAAATTTTTCATTTTCTCTTCTCTTGTTGAATGTCTCTTTTTAGAGCATGGATTACATTGCTCAGTTTTTTTCGATTGAATATTTTCATATTTGGTTTGAAAGGAGTTCTTTTTATCATGCTTTGCATATGATTGTTGTTTGGTTGTTTGAATATTTTCATTGAAATGTTTATGTGAAAGATTCATTCTATCACTCCGTTGAAGAAAATACATCACTCTAGATTGTTTAGTTGATATGTTGCATTATGTAGCATAATTGAAAGTTATAATTACATCATCATGAGCAATTGAAATGAAATGAACTTCTTTTACTCTTAAAAGGATTAGGTGAAGGGCATCTGATAGGAAGAGTAGGAAGTGGAAATAATTTTCATTGTTTTGTCTTGAAAAGAGAAGTAGTGAAGAGTCATCTTACTTTCAGTTGCTTGTTTGTTGCATTCACTATTTTCTCTTCTCTTAATTAGTGTAAGAATTCATGGAATTGAAAGGGTTTTGTCTCATATAGCTGCACATAAGAGTTTTTTAGGTGATATCGATAAGACCTAAAAACTGAGACTTAATTTCAATATAAACCTTTAAAATATATTCAATTAACCTAAGGCGCTTTTGAAACTAAATGCTTATATTTAGAGGTCTAGGCTAGAGACGTGTTCCAACATCTTTAAACCTGCCAATTGACATTCGCTTCCTTATTAGACAATGCTAGTATGGAATTTTGCTCCCCGTAACGTTGTGTATATAAAGGGACACCCCACTATCTTTTCAATCCTTTATCCATAGGAAGCCCAAGTCTTTCGCCTTCTAAACATGACACACCAAACATAGAATTTGGGGAGATTGCCTGCTCATATTTTTTGGTTCACCTGGAGGTATTCTACAGTTCACAATTACCTGGTAATCCTTTTTGCCTATATTATCCTGAGCAGTTGTTTTTGTCTTTTTGACTCTTTAAATTTAAAGGATCATCGATCACTTGTCCTTTCAAGCTCGTTCAAACCAAAAGTGACTAGAGTCATCTTTGCCTTGTTCTCGACTCTTAAAACATGAAAAGGCATCAGCATGTTCCAACATCTTAAAAGTTTTTTTTCCACGATCACATCAAATTCCTAATAGTTTTATTTTGGACTACATCATAAGTATATCCTTAATATATTTTAAAGAAGCCTTGAAATTAATATCTCTTCTCTTTTTGTTTGAGATGAAGTCATCATGGCAAAATCGTTAGGTTTGCCTCATTCCCCTTCCTCTCCTCCATCTGGAAGGGCATCCAAGAATGTTTCCTTGAACATCTACAGTCGCTTGAAGATAAGGTGTTGAACTTGGGATTGTTGTAAGTATTCAAACTTTGTCATCTCATCCGCCTCCATCAGATAGAGGGTCACCTTACAAATTTCACCCGGAATCCTTTGTTAATCCTATCCAGACTCTTGAGAGTCCATAGACTACTGAAAGTCCATAAAGACTAGTTGTTAATCCACCAGACCCTTTTTGTGATATCTCCTCAACATCCTTACAGTCCATACAATCAACCTGGTGTTCCTTTGGATTTGTCTCCTCATTCATCTTTGTCTCTTTGTCTCTAATCATTTTCTGTGGAGTCAGAAGGTGAAATTCAGTCTGCTCTCTAAGCGAGTCAGAAGTTTCTACTACTCATACTCCTCACATAGATGATGTGTAGGGATATGAGTTCCCTCTAGAAGGCTTTCCTTATATATGTGACATCTCGTCTAGTGCCTATTCTCAAGCTAGTGGACCTATGTTGCCACCTAGTTACACCACTATAACACAGTTGGTTTCAGGAACTCCTAGTGCCTCATCATTGTATCAGAATACCATTTGGTCTTCAAATGCTATTTCCACATCAGGTCTGTTCATCTTGAACATGGTCTTGTGACCGATTATGGAAACTGCAGTCACTTCTCTTCTGGTTCATCCTACCATTCTATCTCAACCTTCTTCATCGTTTTGACCAAATCTTCCAGCCCAACTAACTCTCTCAGGTCTAGTATTGATAAGTCCTTCTGCCCCTCAAGTGAGTGGACAGACTCTGCCACCACCTGGGGGGAAAGATCTCAATATTCCTCTTATGTCATGCCAAACCAATGTGAGTGGATTACATACTCACAGGGTTGGAATGAATCAATCTTTTTGTAGCACTATCCTAACTTTGTTGGTCCACCCAGGTGAGGGAATGTCCAATACAAGAAAACATACATGGCTCAGGATCCATTCTAGTCGGCTTATGTTCCATATGGTTCGAAATCCTTGGTTACTTCGCCTTACATTCCTCAAGTTGGACCTTATGTTTAGCCTGATCAACCGATTATGCCTGGTGGATATGGCCAGATTCAATTCAAGAACTATCAACAACTTCCATGTACAACCATAGGAACTATGCAGCAACCCTTGCAGTAGCAAGGGAAACCTTTGCAGTCGCAAGGACCACCTTTGCAGCAGCAAGGGAAACCTTTACTTCAGCAAGGGAAAGCATTGCAGCACCAAGGAAAACTGCTACAACCATGAGGGAAACCTTTACAACTGCAAACTTAGTTTATGCAACAAACCTTTCAACCTTTGTCCTCGCAAGCCCAACCTTTGCAGCAGTAGGGGCAACCTTTACAGCCACAAGGTTAACCTTTGTAGCAGCAAAGCTAACCTTTGCAATAGCCACAAGGTCAACCTTTACAACAACAGGTCGTATATGCATATCAACAAGGTCAACATGTTCAAGGCCAAGGTCAACCTCTGTAAGGCCAAGGTAAACCCTGTAGCAATAGGTTCAAAATCCTTATGTCCAGGGTTAGCAGGTTCAATATCCTTATGTCCAAGGTCAACATGTTCAACATCCTTTAACCCATATGCCCATCGGTGGCCTATGGTAGGACAATATCAAATATACCCAGGACCAAATCCTCCCTATGGACAAGATAACCTTCAATGGGGGAAAAATCAGACTCCATATGGAAAAACGCCTCCACTATGGGGGGAAAATGCTTACCAACAAGGATAGGTTCTACAGTTTGGGTCTACTAAAAGGACCCACATGCCTTTTAACATGAAATTTTATTTCTTGGACATGTTGGAACTGCCAGATGTTTCGAGGCTCACTAATGATCCTATCTTTCATTCACCTTATTATGCCCCAGTCCCAATGAAGATTTCGAGCGATTGACCCAAATTTGAGTAAACAACAAAGGAGGATCCACAAGCCCACGTGATGACATATCACCTATGGTGCTCCTCTAATTTGTATGTCGATGATTCCATCCGTCTCCAACTTTTTCAAAAAACTATCACAGGGGCTGTAGAAAAATGGTACATTGAATTGACTCAAGGTACCTACGGTGACTTCAACTCTTTCACTATGGCTTTACTCACTCATTTCCAGCTGTGAGTTCTCTATGAAATTGGAACCTATCTTCTTACGTCAGTTAAGTAAGACACCACGATCGTATCTCCGATCACATTCATGAATGGAGACGTCGGTCTTGCCTCATCAAGTTTGAGATTTTAGATGAGTTTCAGATAGAATGGTTCACAAAATAATTTGTCATAAAAATTGCTAAGGACATAGCTATGGGTGGGTGTGTTACTAAGGAGAAAGCCATCACTCGTGCCTAGTATTTAGACCTTTTCTATTCGTAATCTGGCACATTATATCAAATTTTAACTGATTCTCCAAGACCGTCATTAGATATGACAGCATCAAAGTCCCCCAAAACACCACCTATTCATGGAGTGGTTGGTTTTGTGTCTCAGACTCCCGCGAAATATTCTTCAAAGCAGAAATCGGTCTCAAGCACTGGTTCCAATGATCCGTCTAGAAATTCATCTCATCCTAGTAACACCTCTGAGGTTCATGCTGCCCAAGCTACCACAACAGACAAAACCTGTAAGGGAAAAAATAAGGGAAAAGGCAAGGCCAATGCTGATGCCTGGAAATAGGGCACTCCTAAATCTTCTGCTGGTGATGCTTCTCAAAGAAAGTTGAAGTACCCTTGCCTCATTTTTGAGGAGGATCATTACACTAAGGGTTTCCCTCGATGATCTGAAACTAGTCACTTGCTAAAAGAGACTCTGGTTATATTCAAAGAAGCCTTTCCATCCAAGTAGACCCAAATGGTAGACCAACCTCAGTCTTCCACTTCCACAGCTTCCTAAGTGTTTATTATGGCTACGCCTATAAATGTGGCTACTAATTATAAAGATTATCAAACTCCTCCTCCAATGATATGGAAAGAGAATGAAAGTACCCCTTCCTCCTCTATCTGTCTGCCTCCAGTTCTTCCCATATAGAGTGACTTTGTCCTGATCCCACAATCCAACAACCTTCTTGAGGTGTGGTGCAAAAGTCCTCATATAATCCAAATGCTCGAGTTGCTCAACATTACAACATTTTTGAGGATTTAGCTCAAGCGCCATTAACCATGTCTTCCCTGAAGGTCTTTCAAAGTTGTCCCTCATAGAGGAAAGCATTACTATTGGTCATTAGAGGTGTTGATCCATGTGATTCCAACCTCATTTTCTTTGATCTGGAAAACCATGTTTTTCACTTCCCACATTAGATTTCATTTCTCATTCAGGTGATAATTAATGAAAAGATGATTCACGGGATCGTCATTGATGAAGGTGCTTCCACCTGTATCATGTTTATATCTTCTTGGAAGGAAATTAGTTTTCGTACCCTGAACCAATTTCCTAAGAAGTTGGCAGTCTTTGATGGATGCAATTCTTGACCATTCAGTGTCCTTCCTAAAATTTCCATTACCTTGGAAGGTAAGACAACTAATGTTGAAGTAGAAATTGTTGATGCAAATCTTAACTATAATATTCTACTTTGGCGGAGTTGGACCCATGCTATGCATTGTGTAGGCTCCTCTCTTTTCCGCGTGCTCCATTTTCCTCATCAAGGGAAAATCGTCATGGTTGATTAATTGTCTTTCTTTGCCTCTTCCTCATTGGATGTCAATGTTCCTTACATGAAGCATGCCAGTGTTCCATATGAGATTGTGGGGGTTGGAATTTTCAAAGATACTTCCTTAATGGGTATTTTTCCTCTCACACCTCCAAATGTTGGCTCAATCAACATGATCTTGGTTAAGTAATCCTTGGGTCATTCCCCCTCCTGATCATGTTGATTCATGGGGTGATGTCATGTTGTTAGGCCCCACCAAGATTAATTATGTGGATATTGTTTCGGCTTCGGCTTCGTTATGTACTCTTCACACTGCTTTGAGTACGTCTCTTGGTGCATATTCTCAATCCCCTTGGCTTGGTTCTTTGGATTCTTTTGATCCCTTAATTGAGGCATTTCCTATTGATGAAAGTATCATGGAAATTATGTCCCTTGAGGAAGCACCTTGGAATGATACTCATCATCTTTCCGCATTCTTACCTAGCCTGGAAGTCATGTCTACCTGTCTTGAGAAGTTCTCTTCTCATTTCCTGACTCAACCACTTTAGATGCCTATCATGACCCTTGAATTCAGGTTGAAAGGGAACATCGATAATATCACCCAAACAATGCCTATTGACATTTCTAGTAAACTCGGTATCATTGGATAGATTCATATTGGGATAACTTGTTCTCCTGATGAGATCAAGCTTTATACTCACCTTTTCAAGAGTTTCGAGATGTTTTTTCATGGTCGTATGAAGAAATTCCTGAAATTTACCGAAGTATAGTCATGCAGGAAATCATGACTTATCCTAACACGAAGCTCGTTCATCAACGGCTTCGTCCTGTGCACCCTAGAAAAGTGGCCGCCATTAAGGCGGGAATTGAAAAGCTTCTTAAGGTTGGTTTTATTTATCCTATACCTCTCATAGATTATGTGTCCAACATCATATAGGTGACTAAGAAACCAAGCACCATTCGTGTCTGTGTTGATTACTGTGACATTAATCTACCTATCCAAAAGATAATTATCCCGCTCCTTTTATAGATCAAATTATAGATGAATGTGATGGGAGTGAGATTTTCTCCTTTATGGATGGTTTTCTATTTATAATGAGATAAAAATTTCATCAACTAATCAACACAAGGCTGCCTTTATCTGTCCATGGGGGACTTTTGCATATAAAAAGCTCCCTTTTGGCCTTAAGAATGTTGGGGCTACTTTCCAACAAGCAATGTCTTATGCTTTTCATGAAATTAAAAAAATAGTTCAACCTTATCTGGATGATCTTCCTACTCATTCATTTAAGCACCATGACCATCCTGATCATCTTTGACAATATTTCTTCATTGTAGACACTATAACATTCAGCTTAACCCACATAAGTGTGTCTTCTGCGTTGAGTCTTGATGAATTCTTGATTTTATTGTTTTGGAGGATGGTATTAATCTTGATCCTCTAAAATTTGAGGCTAGTGTTAATCTACCCCATCCCTCTTCATTGCATCAGTTATAGAGTCTGCAAGGGAAAGTGAATTTCCTTCATCATTTTGTGCCTAACTAAGCTGAGCTAGCTCAATGGTTCACCTGATTACTTAAGCAAGGAACTCCATTAATTTTGGATGAGACTACCCAAAAGTCTTTTGATGACTTGAAAGATGTCCTCATTAATGCTCCTTTATTGCACCCTCCAAATTATCTTCGTGATTATTTCCTCTAACTAGCTGTAGCTTTTAGCACTATTACTATAGTACTGGTGCAAGATGACGATGAAAATCATGAATATGTCATTTATTACCTTAGCTAAAATCTCATCGGTACTGAGACCATTATGCACATGTCGAGAAATTGGCTTTGGCTTCTGTTCAGGTTGTTCAATGCTTTCGGCATTATATTCTCCTCCGCACTACAACTGTGATTTCTGATTGCAACCCCATGACTTATATTATGAGTCGTCATTTACATGGGGACTTGGGGGAAAATATTCGATGTGGATTGTCATCCTCCAAGAATTATATTTGGTATTCACTACTGCCAAATTGAAGAAATCACTTGTATTTGCTGAGTTGATTTGATCTTTTCCCTCTGCTTCTCTACCTACTGGTGATGATAAGCAGCTCTGTGATGAGACTCTCTTTCTGATTAGAACTATCAATCCTTGGTACAATGATATCATCTTGTATCTCCTAACTTCTACCTTTCGGTCTGCATTGTCCAAGGATGATCGCCATCACATTCGACATCAATCTCAACCTTACCGCATCGTTTGAGATACTTTATACTTCATTGGTGTTGATTCGATTCTTCATGGATGTTTAACTCTTGATGAGGATGAAATAGTCTTAAATGACCGCCATTTTGGTGCATGTGGTGGCCATTTGTTTGGCTATCCCATTGCTCAAAATATCCTCCTCGCTGGCTATTTCTAGCCCTCCATCTTTAACGATTGCTTTCTTGATGTCCACAAATGCCACGAGTGCAAGATTTATCAATGTAAAATGCATGCCCCACCTACTCACCTACACCCTGTTATTAATGTTGGTCCCCTTGCCAAATGGGGCATTGATTTTATGACATGTAACCCTGATTTGGCTGGGAGGCATGGTTATGTTATCATTTCCGTAGACTACTTTACCAAATCGATCGAAGTGATGCCTACATTTTCAGCTGACAGTAAAACAACTGCACAATTTATCTTCAATCATGTTATTTCAGGGTTTGGAGTGCATCAAGCCATTATCACTAACCATGGCTCCCATTTCCATGATTATATGATGGTTGAACTAACTTATAAATTGGACTTACGTCACAATGGCTCAACTCCTTAGTACCCTCAGGCCAATGACCAAGTTGAAGTAGTAAACAAAGTTTTAGTTACTATGCTTCAATGCACCATTGGGATGCACAAATCCAATTGGAATCTCATGATTTTTTCATCTCTGTAGGCCTATCGAACCTTAACTAAAGAGGCAACTGGATTCACACCTTTCTAGCTATTTTATGGTCTGGAAGCTACCCTACCGATTGAATGTGAAATTCCCACACTCAAATTGGCTGTTGAATTACTCCCCGATATGTTGCTTCAAGTGGAGTATCCCCTATATTTGGAATGATCGGATGAAGCCTGCCATCTCTATCCTTTAGTTATTGAAGCATATAAAAGTGATTTAAACCCCATTTTGATCATTTGATCTCTCGTCAAGCTTTTTCTGAGGGTGATTTGGTCTTTCTATATGACCAAGCTAACGATAAGCTAGGGGAAGCAAAATTCAAACCCATGTGGCATGGGCCCTATATTGTCAAGTGTGTATTACAAAATGGAGCCAATGAGAGTGAAACCCTTTGTACAAGCCCCGCAATGGGTTGTACCTCAAAAAGTATTATGTGTGAGTCATCTCGCATGGTTACTTATGTACATAAGTGTGTTATTAATTTTTGTGCAGTTTGGTTTGGTGTGCCTTTTTCAAGTAGCTTTCTTGTTTATTATGTCTTCACCTACTTTGCAAATGTCTGTTATTGATATGAATCAAGGTTTACAACCATTTGAGAAATGCGTTATATTCAGCAATGTTATCAGAAGTTGTTGCTCTTGAAATTCTAGAAATGGTTGTAAACCTTGATTCACAACTTGTTCTTCTTCAACTCAATGGGGAATATTCTGTCAGAAACCATCAATTATTAAGAATGTATTTGTGTATTCGTCTCTTGGAAGGAAATTTTGATTAGATTACATATCATCACATTCCTAGCCATATGAATATATTAACAAATTCATTGCTAATTATGGTTTAGATAGACATTTACACAATATGTGAAAAACATTGTATCATAGTAAATAGGAAATATAACATATATATGTCGACAATGTTTAAGTATAATACAACAAAATCCAAAAAATAATATATGTGTTCCAAGTACATCTATGGCTCATAGGCCTCAAAACTATAAATGCTAACCATATACTACTCTATGTGATGCTCATGATAGCATGTTACTACTCGCCCTACACGAGTCAGTAATCGATAGCTCTAATCTGACACTCCCACCATGTGTCGTTGATAATGGCGAGGAATTTCCTCGATCCGTGCATACTCTAGAATCCCTCTCGTCAGGTTATCCATGTTTCAAGTGACCTCCTCTTCGTTGTCAACTCCTTCCTGGTAAGGAGTAGCCTCAAATTGTCGAGCCATGTGTCTCGCTATTCGGGACATCCCTGTTGGTCTCTCTGGTCCAACATCTTCAATTACAAAGTCAAGGTGTCATGAATACATATATTCAAAAACAATAGAAAACAAGAAACAATTTTTTTTTTCTCACCTCTATCATCAAAGTCCTCTCCCTCTAGGAGTGCCATGTCTAGATCACCATGGAATTCAGTCCCACTATATGGCCAGTCCTCCAGGACGATCAGCTGTCGTTTAAGCCACACAAAGAAGGTGGGCTTGTAAGACATTTTATGGCACCCTCTAGATCTGGGCATTAGATCACCCCATCGAACCATCCTTGGATCTCACAGTACTTGTAGGCTCACCTCCACCATATGATAATGGAATAGTGAGATTCGTTCCAACAAGAAGGATACTAGGACAAAGCCATATCCAAGTTGCCTCAAATTCCTTGCTTTGCATTTGGATAGTTGAATATTCATGTTTACTTTCATTTCTTCCACCCAGATGACAATAGTGGGCACCATGGAGTCCACAAAATATTGGAAGAGAAATTTGTTGGATTCATGTGGGGCTGGAGACCCAACTACTTAGTTGATGGTCAAAAGTACCATCTTCAATAGTAGATCATCCATTGTCATAATATCGATCTTGTCATTTGAAGATATCTGAGCTCTTGGGAAATGTTGGGCAATTAGCATGTTTACACTCACTCCAATAGGTATGTTTCCATACAATTGGATTGGTTCCCCTCTACGAGATAGTCTAGTAATGAAATAAATATCTAAAGTCTCCAACTCCAACTCTTGGTCATGAATCACGAATACCTCCCATCTAATATCCCATAGAATGATCAGGTACTCCAATAGTTCAGGTTGATCCCATAGGCCTGGTGTCAGAAAGAACTTAAGGAGCCCACAGTTCCTCAATGTGTCAAGACAGTTTGGATCCTCTAAGGCCATTTGGTCTATTTTTTCATATTCATATTATTTCCACTCAATCACCATTTTCTCGCCTTGATTTTCCTAGAAACTCCCCACATTTAACTCAACTTTAGTCCTTGAAAGGTAAAATTCTTGTTTGAAGCTTTGAATTTGGGAAAAAATCAAGAGATTTCAGTTCTCTTTGCCTACACGACTGTTTTTAAAATAGAGGCACTGATGATGCAGTACCCTGTGTTAAAATCCCACAGTTAGCGTGGTCCCATGCCCAGATCCTGTGCTGACTGTCAACGATCTTTTTTTGCAAAACTCCCTTTAACCCCCTTGCGAAGATAGTTAAATTCTTAAAAACATGTATCAATGTGAAGAATGGGGCCACAAATCCTACCTACAATGAACAGTTTGACGATCATCTACCTGGATCCACAACGCTCGGCTCCTAAAGATCTAGGGAAAAGTGGGTAAAAAATTGCTCCAATGACGTAAAAAGGTAAATGGTAAAATGCTTTACTTTTTTTCCATTTTTTATAAGCTTTTGACTATTTTTTAGGGTTTTAAAAGTATTTTTCACCATTTTTCCTAAGAAATGGATAATGCATTTTCTTCTTGTGCAGTGACAAATGATGGTTTGCTAGTGATGATGCAAAATTGGAGTCATATTTAAGCTCTTTTCCCAATTCATAAAAAATTAAAATGAACAGATTACCAAGTATTTTTCCCTTTTTGACTCGTTAGAAACAAGGAGCCTTCTTTAATCTCTTTTCCGACTCTTGAAACATAAAAATATTGCCGATCTCTTGTCATTTTGACCCCGTAAACATTTTTGAAACATTGTTTACCCAATATACATTTACCCCTCTTTCAGGTAGGGATAAACTATTTACAAAAAAGGTACCGCCTGTTGACATGGCTAAGAGGTTCTCTCAAGTATTGTTTTCTACCTTTTCAGGCTTGAGAGACAACTTTACAAAAAGGGACCTTTTGGATTTTTCTTTTTTGTATCTTTTCCAAACTCTCTAAACATGAAAAATACACTGATTTTTTCCTTTGTTGGACTTGTTAAAATTTAGCGACATCGTATTCGTCACCATGACAGACATGAGCTTCTTCTTCCTAGGGTTGTTTAACCTTACTAGGTCGGATCCATGTAAAGGATGGACTTATATTACAAGCATATGCTACGCTCTTCAATATTGTGATAAAAAATAATTATGTTACCTGCCAGGAATGATGGGGGAAAATGGAAAATTTTTACCAGTTGTGTCGGCAGCTTGTCACTTTTCAACATGAAACTTTTGCTTCGTGTCAGGTTGGGATATCCTCACTAAATCATTGACCTTCTTGGGTTTGGTTCATTCACATTTTCCCTTTCTATTTGATCTTTTCCACATCATCATGACCTTCGATCCTATGGATCCAAAGAGCTGCTAAACTTCAGAGTCGTGTCACCGATATGTCCAGGAGTTAATCCTTCTGCAGTTTACGCTCATTCCTAATTCTCTATGTCATCATTAATCATTTCATCCCCTTGTCTCACATCAATGATGTGGGATACATCATGGCCCTCCTTCAACAAGGTCACTTCCTATCTGTTAGTGTCGGTATCTTCATCCCTCCATCAGTGATCAAATACTCTTATTGCATTGCATGTTAGGTATCTCACTCAATCAGCTGCATTCCATTAGGATCATGGATCATATAACAGTAGTGGCTTATTGTACATTTTCCCTCATGTCCTTTACCTGCTGGCCTATTTTCATTCATCTAGATCATCTGCAGTCATTTTTTGTCTTTAAATATCCAAATGTCATTTTTATTATTTTCAGTCCCATTAGGTCTAGGGTTTCATCAATAAGGTCTTCAAAATACTTAATAATGGTCAGCATGCACATGAGGAAGTCAAATAAAGTTCCAGTACCAATAATTTCCATAATCAAATGACTCAGAGACTGATTTTTCACAGAGTATTTTATGTTTTCATGTATAAATTTGATATAATTTCAATTTTTTCATATGCAATAGCTTCAGTGGCAACACTAGTCACCTTGTCAAGCTTCAACATCTCCATCACCTGCAAGGCAAACAAAAATTCAAATCATTCAATTCATCAAAGGCAAAAATAAAGCAAATTGCCAAAAAATAGAGTTCTAAAAGTAAGTCAAATGCCAACATTACAAAGTGGGTTTTTCATAAGTGAAAAATTGAAATATTTTATATATAAACCATTTGTCATGTTCAAAGAGCTCATTTGCATCAAAAGAAAAAGGAGAGAACGAGAGAAACGTCATGTTGGAGGAAAAAGAGAAAAATTGCAGCAAATTTGGCAAGTTTCAGGGGCGCAGTGCTTTGGGTCATGGGCGCGGCGCATAGGGCTAGCGTGGCACATTAGGCCACCCTCCACAGTGCAAAAAATACATTGGTGTGACGCATTGAAATGGCACAGTACATTGGGTTTGTGGCACGATGCATAGGGCTTCAAGCCCAATTTCACCCACGAACTCATTCAAACTGCCGAATTTACTCAATTTCCACTTATTCAAGTAAGTCAAGCCTTCTTCCACTACCAGTGAATGAGTTTCTCTTAAATTTTATCGTGATTTAATGACCCAAACTTGAAACCCCACCTCACAATTTTTGGTCAAAAACAATTTCTTAGGGTTTATAGTTTGTGTTTTTGTTGCCAATTCCACTCCATCACTCCCTCACTCTTTGATTCCCTCAGTCATTTTCCAGTTTCATCAACTCATTCCCTAATCCCCATATCCCTAAATTCACTAACCCCATACCCCTAACTCGCTCTATCCCAAACCCTAGCTACAAATTCCTAAACCCTGATTGTTATCCCAAAGTCTAACTACTATCCCTAAAACCCTTCTATTCCACAAAATCCTATCAGCAAACATTCCCAAAACCCCTCATACACTTTATTTCCACTGCCCCTCATACATTTTCATCCTTGGTAGAAAAAATCTAAGACACCATAAATCTCTTCATACTCATCTAAGAAAACTCAAACATTGGCAAACATGGAGTCTGATCCTACCTATGACCGAGATGAGGAGACACACAGTGATTCTTCTAGAGAAATGCATGCACCAAGGAGACCTCACAAGGTGGTAAACATATACAAGAGGAGCCTACTTCACTTGCCGAGTTACAGGCCTGCCCTCTTGTTGTCACATCCTTTCAGCACCAATCTTGTTATCAGTTCTGTGAGAGGGTAGAGAGAGTCCGGTACCATCATGAGTTGGCCAGGTCGTTTGTGCTCCATCTTCAAAATGGCCAAGTCACTCTAGCAGGTGTGACATTCACCTTAACACCAGAGTCTATTTCTCTAGCAACTGGCATTCCAAATCTGAGTGAGCAGTAGAATAAAAGACAACAGATTGACAAAGAACATTATGAGCCTTACATCAAGGCTGGTTATTAGAGACATCTCAACAGTGTTTTCCCCTTCCGGTATCTGAAAGACTCATATGCTCCCTTGATGAAACTCATAATTAAGTATTCCATCTATGAGGGCTTGTTTTCTCGCCTATATGCCTATCATATTAGATTGTTGATGCACTTTACTAGCGTGAGAATGATGAATATCCCCTACTTGATTTGCCGGAACATTGAGAATATGACCACCTTAGTGCACAGGAGACTCCTCAGCAGGAGTATAACAACATATATCATTTTGCGCTAATCAAAATTGTGATCTTGCATCATCTTGGTTTATAGAACATCTCATGGGAGGATTTCATTTCACATGAGGTCTTCACAGGTCCTCAACTACCTCCAGCAGCTTTTCATGAGATAGGTGGACATTCACATCAGCAGGAGATTCATGAGACACAAACCACTAATATGCCAGTGTTTATCACCTACCAAAAGGGCACTAGAAGGTTATTTGCAGCAGAAAAGCAAGTATTATCTAAACTCGGGGTGGAAGGGGTCTCACTTTCTCCATCAGCAGAGCAGGTTTAGGACAAGGGCAAGTAGCCATTACATGATGAGGGGCCTTCAGGAGGGCAGGAGATGGATTTCATTCTTATTCAGGATGATGACACCGATTTGGGCTCACAAAACTCAAAACTCAAGGAGATCATTCAGGAGCAAGAAGCGGACATTAATGATTTGTCCCTCAACTTAGAAAGAGCCAAGTGGATAAAATATCTGGAGCAGAAAAACAAACAACTAGAGGATCAACAAACCATTATGGAGCTGCAAAACATATGAGAAAATCGGCAACCTGCTAAGAGGAGGAAAGTGAAGCTCACACCACTTGAACAAGAAATCAATGTTGATCGTGAGCCTTAGCTTGAGAGGGAAAATATCCACTTGGAAAAGTTTCTAGAGAAGGCCAATAGGGAGAAAACTATGTTGAGGCACATGGCCTACCATTACTTGGCAAGAAACAAAAGTTGCAAGGCAAGAATCAAGAACTTGAAAGCCAAGTTGAAGAAAGCATCAAGGAAGCGAAAAGACCAAGATAGACTTCAAATCTTAACTAAGGCTTCCCTAGCTCAACACAGAATTTAATGGAGAACACTCAGCCCAAATTTCAAAAAAATTTGGACAATTTTTGCAATTTTGAAATTTTTATGCCAAAAAACAGGTTTTTCTGCCCAAAGCATCATGCCACCTAGCGCTCACTTTTGATGTGGGCCTCCTTTTGTGGAAAAATCAGAATTTTTGGATTTTTCATGAGAAAATATGCATTCCCAAAAATGGCCAAGAAATTTTGATAGGCTTTGAACTCCCAAAAAGTTCAAAAACACCTCAAAAATGACCTTTCTGCCCCTTTTTGGACACACGAGAAGCAGTGTTGGGAGAACTCAGTTTTGGAGGGGTAAATGGAGGCCACATTCAAAAATTCCACTTGTTCGGGAAAGTAGATAGGTAGGCCTTTCAAAAAAGTACATTGTGAGAAATTTGGACATGGGTAAGGCCTCCAAAAGCATCTGCAAAAAGGCACTACGCATAAGGAAATCAGTGCGGCACATTGGAGGAATTTTGCTCAGTTTGACCAAAAATACTCTGTTTTTCACCTAGTTTCTTAACGGTTTGACTTTTCTCCTTCTAATTTTCAAAATCATGATGTAACTCAATACGAATTGATGGATTTTGATGTAATTATGATAAATTTTTACTCATAGAAGTAGATTCATCCATGAAAAGGTAGTTTGCAACTAAATGAATCAGTTCCCTAGTTTTTAGAGGCAAGTTGTTCCACTGCCTACTTTTAAGTTCTCAGTTTAGAATTTGTTGAAACAA
>APFE031363473.1:1353-45884 GCA_000404065.3 Pinus taeda
TGTTGTGGGCTTTCCTGCGACGGGTCACTTTCTATCGACATCTACACATTATCTAGAGAGATTACTTAGAAATCGTCAGTACCTTGAAGTCTGCATGCATCAATGGCAGGTTTCTCGCCTTTGACGTCAGTTTACATCATTGAATTTCGATCGAAGGACTCCGTGAAATGTTCGACATCGACTCATTCATTCACATCTCATGGATTGTACTAGGTACTTTGAGAACCACTGACATCACTAGTGGTCTCTCTCACACTTGTTAACAGTTTACATCATCGACTAGTAATCAAGTGGTTTCTACCATGTTCGACATCGACTCATTTATTCGCATGGCTAGAATCATACCATTTCGGGAAGTAGAAATGAAGACCCTGGATCTAATTTCCACCATCCAGGCTGCGAGGAGTTTTGTATTCATTATATAGTAGACCAATTATAAACAGATGGTTGCATCCATACTGTGTCTACATGAGTCTATGATTATGATGTACTGCGAAATCATTCCTGTATTAGAGCAGTAGTTAGTCTGTTAGTTAAAGTTTTTGATTGGAGTATGGGAATGCCTACCTCAGCGATGATATAGTCTTATACATGTATTTTGTGTTGAAAATTGCAGGTTCTAACTGGGCTCTCCACAAGATAATCCTTGAAATGATAAAGTACTTCACCCTTCCTAGATGATATAAAACCCTAATCTGTTACAGGCTTCGCACTTTAGGAGGCAATCTGTTACACTAAAATTTGTCACCATGACTATCTGCAGTTAGTATGGCTCCATCAACAATCATACTATCCTCCTTGGCAAGCCTCATACCTCTGCTCTCCATGTCAAACTTCAAAAAAGAGAGAATGTCATTAAAAACATGTTTATCTCTGGGTACGCAGTTTCTTTCTGCTTACCTGCGTGTACGCATCCCAAGTTCACAATACCTGCGTACCTGTACGCTCTGTATGTAAAGAGGTGGGTGCGTACTCCTGTAAAGGTCAAAAGGCGCGAGTTTCATCTTAAAAAATTTACTTGTGGTCATTTCTAGAGCATTCTAGAAGATTGTTTAACGTGTATTGAGCGCCTCCAAATGGTTCATGTATCCCTATGAAAGAGGAACTTATCCCATCAAGAGAGGAGCTACCCCATCCAAAAGAGGGGATTATCCCATTGATGTTGGACCTAATTAACTTCCTCTAGAGCATTATAAATACAGGCATTGGGCTAGAGGAGGGGAGGTTGAAAGCTTAATATTCCTAAGGGTAGATGCTGTTGAAATTAGGACTTCCTTATAGAAGCTTGTGAGGAGATATTCCCATCCTTTCTTGTTTCATTTGGAAGTGGGTGAGCTTATCAAAGTAAAGGAGAACTCTTGCTAGACCCTGGGAAGGACCTGCACAACACCAAGGCTCAGGTTGTAATGGTTTCTTTTGTTTCCTATTAATACAAATAAGTCCATTCTTCTCAACAATTTGTTATTTATGAGTTGTTTCATATACTCCTCGGTCTGTATGTTAAATATGTTTTATTTTATGAGATATTCAGGTGCCATTTAATCATTTGATTGTTAGTGAATGCAGGTTTTGGAGAGAAGGAGGAGCTCATCCGGATCGACGAGGCTGGACTACTACAACAAGCGTTGGACTACAGGTAGGATCTAAACACTTGATTTCTTATATGGTAAATGCATATTTAGAGAAGGATTGTTCTTAATTGTCTTGTTTGTCACTAGAAAGCCTTAAGCTTCTAGGGAGGTTGGTTTTGTCCGCAAAATTAACTCTTTTCGCCTGACAGATGGATTCAAAGTAAAGACTAGATATTATTCGTTCCTTTATAAAGGTGAAATTATACTACTTGAATCATATTTCAATGTTCCCCATGATCATGGTTAATGTCTGATAAAATTGAAAACATGACAAAAGTGACCTTTATATAAATGAAACCCTATTAAAGATGTAGAGTAAATAGGTCCCCATGTAGATAAATTGATAATGGGTAGGAAAGATTCCTTCATATGGATTTTGGAAATATCATGAAATCCAACCCAATCAAAAGTGAAATCAACACACTTCAAAAATTGAAAGTGAAAAAAATGAAAACCCAAAAGAAAAGGAAAATTAAAAACCATGAATGAAAGAAAATTTTAGTAATAATACTTATGAAGATATGTCTCAACAAAAGAAAATATGAGGAAAGCCTTCGTGACTTACTTAATTTGAGATTTTGTTGAATTTTTCTTGAAAAGTTGAATTTAGTTAGGCATTTTTATTGAAAAAGCAATTTTGAAACTAGAGGGAAGTTATCGGTAAGAGATGAAGTTGCATCAGATGTATCTTATTTAGTGAATATCTTGTTTCAAAAAAAGCTTTGAAGAATGACGGACAAGATATTAGAACAAGATATTACATGAAAACAAGATAAAGTAAAGAGGCTCCCTGATGTCACTTGTTTTCCATTTAATCATCATCACACCTTCTTTGAGCCAAGAGGGACGCACAATAAACTGAAGGAGTTTTTTTTTTTTTTAAGTAATCTTGCTAGTAGCATTAAGCCTTGTATGTAACTAGTAAGGACCTGTAAAAACAGAGTTAAGATAAAAAATTACTAAAAACAAAACTAAAACTAAAATTAAAATGAAAGATAATAGAAAATGAAAGAAGCATAAAGAAAATAGGAAAATAGGAAAACTGTAAAACAAGTGTATGAGACATATCTTGAAGAATTTCATTATGATTTATCTTAAATAAACTTGTTTGGATTGAGATGAAAAGTATAAAGAAGTTAAATTTTAACGATTTTTTCATACACTCAAGATCATTGGCTTATTGAATCTAAACTAGAGAGAGCATTAAATTTGAAATAATAGTCCATTTTCAAGGATTCAAACATAAAAATCATCAGAAATAAGAATGAAAACAGTGAAAATTTTCTAGATGTATCTTGCTTTGTATTATAGCTACGATTATTCTCTTTGCTTATTTTGATTTTATATCAGCCCCAAAGTTTTCTTAAAATCTCATAGAATCAAGCCAAAGTCCCAACATATGTAGCAATTTATATAAATATGGAGAGGAATTGGACCTTTTCATAGTGTAAATTAGAGTGGAGTAGTATAAATATAATCAAATCAGAAGAGAATTTCAAACCAAATATATATTAACACCTAACCATACTACATGTGTGTATCTTAGGTGTGCTTACCAATTTTCTTTGTTAATATGACTATTTCTTGAGCATGATAGGTGTCACGATTTAATTTGAACAAGGAACATGTTGGAAGGAATTTTGGATGCTCACATCAATACGGGAGATAAAACCTAGAAGGAATGAAGAGTGTGCACCAAGAAATGGTCAGGATGATGGATCTGGTATGATCTGGAATGGGAGGATGCTTTCCCCAATGAAAAGTGTTGTGAGGGTATGTAAATATTTTGTGTAATTTGATCCATCCCTGAAGTAGGATCTTGGATGGAGCAAGAAGGATGTGCATTAAGAGTTCCAGGGAAGGATAAATAGGATTGCATGGAAAGTGAGGCTTACAAGCACCCAATAAGGCACTAGAGAAAAAGTGTGGTAGGGGCCCATCGGATATTGTATGATGAAGAGTTATCCTAGCTAAGTCATCCCGACTCTTTCAAATGAATGAGCACAACTAACCTCCAAGAAAGGAGAGTCGAGATAACGTGGAGAGGAGATAGCGGCAAGAGTGCAAAAGGTTAGTTTGAATGCAAGCCACATGAATGACCACAGTGTATGCAAATGTCACCATGGAAGATGATCCTTGGGAGGATGAAAATGAAAAACTCCATGAAAGTCCAAGAAAAAACTCAGGGCTATGTGGTAGAATAAGGAAAGAGCACATGAAAATAAAGTAAAGGAAAGGGGCCCATCTATCCATGCCATCCCAAAAGGATGAAATCCCAGAAGAAGCAAAGAATGGATCTAAAGAACAATCTAGGTGACATGGTTTCGGGAGCATATGGAAAGAAAGAAATGAATGTTAAAATAAAACAAAGGAAAAGGGTCCCATGTGCATACAAGGTGTAGAGTGGATGATTATGTAGCCATTTAGTCATCTCAGGGTTTATAAAATAAAGCACAACTTAAAAGGAAAAGCATGGGATGAGCACTACGGTAAAGAGGTTTGACTCGGCATGAACCACACAACTTGTAATTCCATTAAATATTTATTGTTTGACAAAACATGAAGTGAGTAAAGGACATATCTTGTTGCATAAAAAACACACTAGTTATAATGTGCAAAGTGAAGAAAATATAAGGCAACTCATTTGTACATGTTTTTGAAAAGTAAAATTTTGATAAACATGTGCCAATTTTCTTGGACATGCCAACAAGTAAATTTTAGCGAGAAAACTTTGAACCATTATTTTCTAGGAAGGATTTAGAGGTTCAATTTGCTTATTCTTGTACATGCATTATAAAAGAAATAAAAAAGAAAGACAATCTAAATAAAATATTCCTATTTCTACTCTAATCTAACATAACAGAGTAAATAGGACTAAGTATAGTCACATTTCCAATGAATCTAGTTAAATACTTAGATTTAAACTGTAAGAAAATCAACTTAAATCTAATAAGAAAATCGATAAAGACTCACCTTCAAATCTACAAAGTGCTTCAAGTTGATCAAAAACCTTTTCATAATCATAACCCTGAAAGATATGAAGGAATATTTTTATAAACTCATCCCAAGTGTGTATGGAGGTAAATGGAAATGATCTACACCAACCTTTGGCTAAGCCTATCAAGGTAAGAGTGAACATCCTACACATCACACCTTTATTAATATCTTCATTGTTAAAATTTAGAATAAATTGAAGAACGTGATCATAACTGGAAACATTCTCTTTACTATTAAACTTTTCTTTTGATCGAAACTTTACTACCTTTATTGAAGTGTTGGTAGGTAGAAGTCTTGTAAAGTAACTCCAAATATGTCGTTTAGAAGGATCCACTGGAAATGATTTTTTTTTTTTTAAATACAAGACTTCATAAAATACTACTCTTCAATGTCCCTCCTTCTAGTGCCAAATTGTTGATGGCCAAAAATAACTAAAATCAATAGTGAAGAAATTATTTGGTTATGGCCCCAAACAAAGCTATTATCCTTTTGGAATGGTGATTCTGACTAGTTCTACTGGGTCTAGTTACACCCTCACTCTCTTGTTGGCTTGTGAAATTTACAATTACTTATCAACAAAAGAGTAAATCGGACTTACTTTCTTGTTGCATGCTTGCAAGAAAGAAATCTATAGCTTTAAACCCCGTACATAAATTACCTTCATATGAATTCTAAAAATAGAAAATAAACAATGGCGAGATCATAAAACATAAAACAAATATACACATATATTTTCCCTTGGATCCCAAAATTGGGACTACCAGATTGATTTTTCATTATATTCCTTTCAATGTTACAATACATATATATACATGTTGAAGCATCCATAAACCCTAATCCATTAACCCTGTATTAGAACATAATCATAGTTCCCTTGACCGGATCTACAAAATGCCATGGGTAGAAAACCATCATGCCAAAAACCATGTGTGAAATCCATGCACAAAACCATAGGTAGGTCTGCCCACCTAAGATAGGGTCTAAAAGAAATTTCCCGGGACACTATCCCAGACCCTGTGAGTGGGGCTACTACCCCCTAACAAGGGGGGTGGTTCCCCTTATTGTACCCGATGCAACAAATAGGGGGTCGATCCTGTAATCCCCCTGCATGTGGGTCTAGTCATGAAAATAATATAACACACACCCAACATTCTCCCACTTGTTGTTTTATTTCCACAGGGGGCCATAGGAGAACTTTGTTATTGGTCTAGCCTTGCAATTCCCAGTGTTTCTCTACACCAAGAAAACTTCTCAGTGCTCACAAACTTCGTTAATGCATCTGTAATATTATTCAAAGTGTCCACTTTTACCAACAACACATTTTTGTCCTCAACCATACCTCTCGCAAAGTGATATTGAACATCAATGTGCTTTGTCTTTGAATAATAAGTAGGGTTCTTTGCCAAGAAAATTCCACTTTGGTTATTAGATTCTATCTTTATAGCTCGTTGTACCAACCTCATACTTGAACAAAATCTCTACAACCAAAATTATTCCTTGCTTGCATGAGTGCTTGCCATGTATTTTTCCTATCTAGTTGAAAGTGCCACTACATAATATCTCTTTCTCATCCAACTAACTGCACCTTCGAATAGGTTAAATACATACCCACTTTTAGATCTGCTCTGATCCAGATCTCCAGCCCATTCTTCATCAACAAATCCATGGATATCCAAAACTTTATCCAATCCTTGTCTTCCTTGGTAGCACAGACCATAATCACTAGTGCCATGCAAATACGTCAAAACCCGCTTCACTATTGTCCAATGCTCCTTCCCTAGTTTTGACATAAACCTACTCAATACTCCCATTGCATGTGAAATTCCTGGTCTACTACATACCATTGCATATATCAAGCTATCTACTGAACTTGCATATGGAACACGGGACATGTCCTCTTCCTCTTCTTGTGTCTTGGGACATTGTTTAGCAGATAACTTTACACCTATAGGAATAGGAACCCTCATCAGTTTACTATCTTGCATATTAAACCTATGTAGTATTGTCTCAACATACTTCCTCTGGTTTAATTAGAGCTTCCTCTTTGCCTGATCTCATTTAATTTCCATGCCCAAAATATAGTTTGAACCATCAAGATCCTTCATGTCGAATTTGGAGGAAAATTAGGTCTTCAAATCCTGGATAATTTCTTTATAATTTCCAATCAGCAAAATATCATCCACATATAAGACCATATAAATAACATGGTCACCAATTAATTTAAAATACACACAGTGATCCACTTTTCTTCTGATGAAGCAAGGTCCCCGTATACATGTATTAAATTTTTGATACCACATCCTTGGTGACTGTTTTAACCCATACATAGACTTTTTTAACCCAAATACCGTTTATTTCTTACCCTTCACTACAAAGCCTTCAGGTTCCTTCATGTAGATCTCCTCTTCTAGATCCCCGTGAAAATATGTTGTCTTCACATCCGTATATTCTACCTCAAAATCAAAAGCAACAACAATAGATAAAAGTAATCTAATAGAAGCTACCTTGACAATAGGAGAAAAAATATCACTAAAATCAATTCCCGACACCTGGGAATAACCTTTTGCTACCAATCGAGCTTTGTATTTCTTCACCTTGCCTTATATATTCATCTTCTTCTTAAACACCCATTTGCTTCCAATGGGTTTCCTTCCAACTAGAAACTCCACTAGATCCCAAGCCTCATTTTTGTGCAAAGATGCCATTTCATCAACCTTGGCCTCTTTCCAGAGTTTTCCATCCTCTGAATCTACAGTGTCACTCATAGTTCTGGGATCATCATCAGTAATAGATAAATCAAAATTTGAATGGAAAGTGACTGGACTATACCTTTCTGTCTGCCTTCTTTCTCAAACTGATCTTCTCACAACTGGACTTTATGGCTCTTCATCTTTAGATTCCTCTTCTGTTGTAGAGTCATATTCCTCCTCCTTTAGCTCAAACTCTATCTTCTCGAGTTCCTTTGGTAGTACTTCATGTTTAATAATATCATTCACCTCTCTAAACACCGCATCATTGTTGTACACAACCTTCCTCGTTTCTAGGTTCCAAAGCTTATAATATTTTAAACCATCCTTATACCCAATAAAGATGCACCTTGCATATTTACAATCCAGCTTGGTTCTTTTTTCCTTTGGATCATGTACATATGCATCACATCAAAATACCCTCAAATGTGAAAGAGATGGTTTCTTACCATTCCATAAATTTTGTGAAGTATTATCCTCCAATGCAGATGAAGGTTGTCTATTGACCAAGTAGCATGCAGTATTCATAGCCTCTACCCATAATTCTTGTCCTAACCTGACACGAATGAGCACACTTCTTTCCTTTTCCATCAATGTCTTGTTCATTCTTTCTACAACTCCATTTTTATGAGGTGTGCATGGAGTAGTATTCTATCATTTTATACCACACTTCTTACAGAACTCTTCAAATTCCTTCTTGCAAAACTCTTCACCGTTATATGTCCTCAACACCTTTATCTTATTCTTTGTCTAGTTTTCCACTAGAGCCTTAAATTATTTAAACCTGTCAAATACTTATGATTTATTCCTAAATAAATATATCCATGTATTCCTTGAGAATTCATCTATAAATGATACATAAGTGCACAAAATTACCTAGTAATGGAACTGACACAGTTCCAAACACATCACTATACACAAGCTCTAATATTTGTCTTGCCCTCTTAGCACCAGAGGGGAAACTCACCGGATTTTGCTTCCCATATACACAATTTTCACAAAAGTAAAATTCCAGAGAGAAATTCGACATACCTTCTACCATACCATTACCATGAATTATTCAAGGGACCTTCTCTCCAATATTTCCAAGCCTTTGATACTATAACATGGTCTTTTCTCTAGAGTGATGAGCACAAGTATTGCAGCAAGAATGCTGCAACTCCTAGGGCTACCAAATTTACTTCATCAACCCAGGGTTCATACAAACTTGGAGGTGACAAGTGTTGTATACACAAATAGATGCAATGGGTCCACTCTTTTGTGACTGTTGAGCTGGGTATTAGACCACTTGGGTTTCTCAAACCAACATTCTATTGATTTAGAAGAAGTTTGATTACCAATTAAGAAAGGGGAATTTTACCCTAATTTAGAGGATTGAAATGCTACCTACTGCAATAAAGAAATACTGAATTAGATTCCTAAAACACACAACTCATCTAGCTATTTGTTAAGATACCTTGCTTTAGAAGAATTCTAAATTAACACATGTGAAATCCTAACTAACCTAAGCATGCAATCTGATCTAATAAAACACTTAACTTCTGTGCACTTGAATAAGCATAACAACCTTTTTCTTTGTCTTTTTTTTTGTGAAAACATGAATGTTTAATCCTTCTTGATTGTATGGCAGGTGGGTTAGGTGTGGAGAGAGATGGTTGTGATGGGTTGGATGACTTGGGAGGCAAGCAAGGGTCTTCTCCTAGATTTCGTGATGCATTTCTTACAAAACGGGTTTAAAATATGCCACTATAGGCCGTCCTACAGGATGTCCTAATCCACCTACAAGATTCCCTGTTTTCCTACAGGAATAGGCCAAAATCATAAGGAGTGATTTGGACAGTGTTATTGGGCTTAGGGAAGGTGAGTGATGGAAGGAATAAGGTAAGAAAGTGGTTAGGACTCACTGATAACTCAAACTAAAGTTACATGATGGTTGGATTTGCTCAACAAGCATGGCAAGTTGTCCTTGTGAAATGATAATTCAGATTGTGAAGTTAGTGGCCCTTGGCGATCATGGGTGGTGTTGAAGCCTCGAAAATTGTTGCCTCAACATGGGGGAAAACCACCCAGTTTAGACCTTAAAGTATCTCCTTTTTCGTTTGGAGTAGTGGCTCCGACTGGGGATAATGGAACCAGTTTCCCAATCTGTTTAATGCTTGTGCTAAATGGGGTGACATGTGATGTTTTTAGAGTAACATTTAAGCTTACATTAATCTAGTCTAAACTAATCAATCACAAGTGCATTTAACTTCTAATTTCTAGAAACTATCTAATCATAATATACCCAGGATAAACTTGATGTATGCAATCTACAATAATTTCTAAAAGAAATTGGTAATAAAGATCATTCAATTACAATTAGAAGTGAATCCTTTTTAACAATGCTCATTTCGTATAAAAAGTTATCCGAAATGATTGTGAGAAATATATTGCATAAATAGTTATTCATATATTCAGCATAAAATAAATATCATCATCATACAGAAGTGCAATAACGATAATCGAAATTCAGACTTTCATACATAAATAATTTGAAAAAGAAAGGATTGCTTAATACATAAGTAGAAAGGGTTACGAGATAAAAGTACCATTTATAATATGTCCTACTCATGTGTTTTAGCAATATTGATCTATCTTCAATCCATTCAACATCATCTAAGAGTATAAAAGTGCAATTTCAGTAGAAGATGCTAAGTCAGATAAAAATAAATAGCGTTCCATATATTTCACCAGAACTTCCTCAAAGTGATAGAAGTGCATGTTTTGAAAAGAATTTCTAATAAAATTATGGACCCCTCTCTAAATGCATGAGAGGGGTTTAAATACTAAAAATATAAAACTAAAAATATATTATTACAAAAATAGTTGAGCAGGTTAAATGACCTGCCTCAATTTATGCAAAAATAAAATCAAAAATAAAGTATACAGGGTGACTAACTATGTTGCATTCAATAATTCAGATCGCAAATATCCATATCTGTGTAGGCCGGCCGACTTCAGCTTTCAACTACTGATCGAATACGACATCGATCAATGTTGGCGCCATTTTCTCGGCAGAAGTGGTTAAGCATCGCACGGTCATCCATTAGCTGTGAGGCTTGACCAAATGTTGCCAATATGCCTCCCAGTATAGCCTGGTAATTTGCCTTATCACTTCCGCTTTTTCCTTCAATGCTTGTTTCCATTGTTGTTTGAGTTTTTTCGCATCTAGAAGGAACCCTCGAATGGACTCTGCAACTAGATTGGCAACATGCAAATTCTCATTGATATTTTCTATGATAATGTTGTCGTCGCGTCCGCTATTGCCTTTCCTGCTTCTTTGAGCCAAGAATCCCAACTTGCAAATAGAATTTCTTTATGTGATTCTTCTAGCCTGGACAGGTTGGATTTTCTCCGCCCCTCTATATTTTTCCATGAAATGTGATCAAAGAACTTTTTAAAGATCTCATCATATTCAAGTAACACTTCTACGACTTGACTTGTCAGTTTATCACTTGTTTGACAATAAGATTTTGAGTGTGAAATCTTCTGACATAGTAATTATACCTGATGTGTCAACTGGGAATTAAATTTGAGTGCTTCCATAATAAACTGGTCAATTTTTGGATCGTCTTTATGAATATCAGTTATTGCCTATACCTGTGATTCTTTCTCGGCTAAGCTGATTCGATGTTCTATTTGCATTTGTTCAAATTCCTGTTGAAGCTTGGTTGACTGTATTTCTACCTGCTGGTCGAATTTGACTTGCTATAATTGTTTCTCAAGCGATGTTATTTTATTTTACTTTTCTCTAAGCCACATTTGGACTTCTGTTTCTTTGTCTATGGTCACTGTAGCAGAAGAACCTGCAAACTACAAGAATTCAATTACGTTGGTGGATGGATTGACAGGCGAGTCCTTCCATAAAACATAAATTAATTCATTTTCAGGGGTAGTAGCAACTGTAAAGTCCAATTTTCTTTTCATTCTTTTCTTTTTTAGCATGATCTTATGCTGTGGGATATAGAATACATCCAGATGGGGTATTTCTTCAATTTTCAGAATTATTTCAGAGGTGGGGGTAAAAGGGATATGCTCTAATTCTGGTTCTTTTGCAGTTTCTTCCACTATAATTTCTAGAGCTTTTTCCTATTGAGGAGTTTGTGACTCTGGCACATGTTCCTCTATATTAAGAATTTTATTAAAACTGTTAGCCTCTTGCTCATAGCAGGTATTCACCTTTCGTGATCGACATATTTACAGGCCAAATATGTCATGCTTTGTTTGCAGCAATGTTCCATATTTGAAATTTGCTACTGTGGCAAAGAGGGCACAAAATCCTCAGGCACAAAAGTCATTGCATGTATTCTTGAGGACCATGGACCAGGCACTATTAAACATTTCTCAGGCATGGACATGCTGTTATGACTGATATAATGGCACCTGAGCGAACTGTGAAATGGCATGGGGCTTTGATAACTCAACTTCTTGGAGGACATTGAGACCCCTCATCATCTTTTATTGTTACATTACTTTATAGCTCAAGGATTGGTCGATGACCAACCACTACCAATCACTTCTCTACGCATGTCCTCTTACATCACCTCAAGGACACCACTGTGCACCATCCAAAGTCATATGAGCATTTGTCTACTATTTCTACTTTGCCAAAAGAGGCCTGCTAGTATTGATAATTCAGATTTAGTTGTGGATGTCAAGTGTGCTTCCTTTGGGTGCATGTGTTTCCTCTTAAATTCTATGCTCCAGCAGTTTTGCCACTTCTTTTTGCCTTAATATCAGCCACAATGGAGTGCATTGGTGATGTGATAGCAACAGTAGAAGCTAGTCACCTAGAACCATTCGGGCCTAGTTTTGAGAAATCAATTAAAGGTGCAATATTAGCCGATGGATTAAATACTTTTCTAGCAGCACTGGGCAACAAGACTCTAAATATGGAGCCCGAGCTTCATGACACATTAATGGAAGGGCGTGATTACATTTTGTTGCCATAGAAATGGAGGATGATCTCACTCAGCAGAGTGCTCATATGAATCCAGAATCCGGAGAGAATGTTGAAGTAGCCAGAACTAGCATAGAAATGAAAGATAGTCTTACTAAAGATGATCTGATGAACTTGGAATCTGAACATGGTTTTAGAACAGCTAGAACCAACATGAAAATATAGAGTGATAAAAATGAGAAAGCTTGTCTTATCATCCATGAATCTAAAATCGGTGTTAAGTGCTTTTACAACTAATGGCTGTTATGGCTTTTCAAGGCATGATCCTTCTAATATTCTCAGTGACACAGTTGTAGGTGGTGGCAATGAGCATATTTCTGTGGAGAATGTTAATCAGTTGGTTGAAGATAGGCCACAAGCTATTGTGGAGAGTGCAGCTACAATCCATCACATGCCATATTTTGTAGAATCTAGGATGCCCTCGGATGCAACAATGACTGCTTTAACTGCTGACAATGTGCCTATTGTGAGCTCAGTGCCGGTGTTCGATCACAATCCTGGTGACTGTAAGACTATTGACACTAGATTTGTTAGAACATAACATATGCAAGAAGCTTCAACAGAAAATGCTTCAACTTTAGATATGTTGTCACAGCCAACCATCAGAGATTGGGAAGTTGATGATGTGTTTTTAATGCCTTCCATGATTGTTGGTATAAAAGATAATGTTGATGTACAGATTAAAGGTGCTGATGACGAAGCAGATGGCCGTGGACTCGAAGAACCCCAAAGAGATGGATGTTTAATGTTGAACTCCTCCACTACTAAAGATTCTATTCATCTTTCAAGTGAAGGATTGGAACAATCCTTAGTTATGGAGCCACAGCATGAATCTCTTGAACGTTCAGCTTTTCAATTCTTGCCTACCAGTAGTGAAGGGGCCCATGTGTATGGATCGGGGGATGGACATGATATGTTAGATAAGGTGAGATGCTTGAATATAGGCTATAATAATTCATGTACTCCTGTAAAAATTGAGCTCCAACCTGAACCTTCAGAGTGTCTAGACATCAAAGCTGTAGATGGTTTAGCCAACTCTGTATCAGAAAAATCAGTCTGTGAGCAATCTCAAGATCTTGACATTGTGTCAGCATCTCCATGCATGTCAGTTGTTCCTACACAAGTTAGTCAAGAGTCGAAGAATGATGCAGCTAAGTTGGGAGGAGCATCATTCACTTCTCATGACACCTGTCAGCCACTTCTGTTTGTTCATGGACCCATGGTTTGCACATTGAACACAGAGGACACTGATGTGCCTTGCAATGATGACTTTGTTCCACTAGCTTATCAGGAGCTCTCACCTATATCAGCTGCTTTTCAGTTCAGTTACACTGAGAAAATTAGTGCAGGAGGGTCCCTGACAGCTAAAGGCATGCCGGCCAACCAAAGGCCTCTTTATTCAGGATCAGGTATGGTGAAGAAAGAGCATGAAACATTAGAAAATCTTATGGAGGCAGAAAATGAATTGCGGCCGGCAGCCTTAAAAGATGAGGAAAACAAGAAATCTTTTATTGGTTATAATGGAATTAAAATGGAGGTGTTTGAGTTCACTACACCATCTGTAGTTTGTCAAGAGGAGGTTGCAAGAAAAGAGGATTGCAATCCTGGGATTCCATCTTCTACAACTTTCGCCACTATTCTGACAAATGGTTTACAAGAAGGGATTTCGACAACACCTTCAGTAGCGGAAAACAATTCTGGTGATAAAATTGATATGTTACCCTCATACGAATCAATTGAAGGTCCTCTACATGATGGCTCTGTTGACTTTACTAGACCTTTAAAATTTGAAGTCACTCAAGATAATATAGCGCAAGTCTATCAAGATGAGTCCCTTGCTCTTATTGATGTTGGGTATAAGGATTCTCAAATGTTGTACTCTGAAGAGGCAGCAGTACATCCATTTCCAGGAAGTCAACATGATCAGTTTTTCAGCTAGTGACGAAGAATTGCCACAGTTTTATGATGTTGAAGCCATGATACTGGATAATGTAGGCTGGACAGGATTTGAAGCAACAGAGCAAGACGGAGTTGAAAGGTTTGATCCAATAAATGAAGAGTTTGATCCTCATATGCACATGGCAGTATTTCAAGTTCAAGATGCTAGTAAGCAGCCTGGCAGCGTGGCTGTGGTTTTGAAGAGGATTGCCTTGGGTGTACAAGATTTTTTAAAAAAGTATCTTGACAACGTAGCATTCATTTGTTATGGAGTATGAAGCTTGCCAGAGGAAAAAATGGCAAAGAGCACTGAGTTCTGTAGCTTTGGTGTGTGCAGAGTGCAAGAATCTGGTTACTCCATGTATTTTTTGTGCACATGCCATTCCATTTGTTGGTGATTCAATCTGGAAGGAGTGTGGTCATTGTGGGGCTGTCAATCCAATGCGTGAACTCGAGCGTTGTTTATTGGGTCTTCCCTCTCCATTGGCATTAACACCATCAATGGTTAGAAGAGTGACGGTGGCTCATGTTGGACGACGCCAATACACAATAGCTTTGCACTTACTATACAATCAATTACAGAGGGTGGATCAAAATTCAGTTCAGGTCGATGAGGGAATAAGGTGTTGTCCAAATAAGGATGAACTGCTGAAAGAGAAGTTGGAGAAGAGTGAAACAGTTTTGAAAGCAATGGCAAAGCCACTGCCATGTGAATGGAAGGGGGATAATGGTGTGAAAGGCAAGATTTCATACAAATGGGAAGAATCTAAGAATAAAGTCACCGATCCCATCACAATAACAATTCCTGGAGCGCGGCAGGGGGAGTTCAAAACCATTCGAGTTGAAAAATATACTGTTATCAACGATACCAAGGAACCCTTTCCATTGGAGGATGATTTCTTTGCCATCAGAAAGAAATGGCTCTGCGATTTCAATTCGAATGTGAAGAAGGCCATAGAGAAGGAGCCCTTCACCTTTGCTTGCAAAGATCTAGCAATGGAGATGGAGACAACTCCCTTTCACAAAACCATTCGCAGGTTTCGACAGACCACAGGAGGACGCGTGGATTCATTCGCTGTTCAAAGAATAGTAGAGAAAGAATGTGAAGGGATACTGCCTCTTCCTGTTGTAAAAAGTGAATTAAATCAGGTTGAAGCCGAGGACACCTCAGAAGGTGAACCGTTGCTAAAATGCATGCGGATGACTTCAGATAATCAAGCTTTTGATAGGCATGATGTTGATGCAGGACGTTCTAGGACAGCAGAGAGTGTTCTGCAGAAGTTTAATTCATTGGCTAAATTAAGTGACAGCGCGTGCAGAGAAGACTTTGCTTCAAAAAAGGCTGATATTAGCGGGAATTCATATGAAATGAAATCAAAGGATCTAGGTAGAAATGGTTGTTCAAAATGTCAGAGCCCCTTGGCTAGAGTTAGTAAAGATTCCATTGTAGCTGAAAGAAGCTTCACGCATATAGAAACCCAATTGCTTGCTTTACACTCTGCGGAGGCAACAGTTTGGTCGCTTATCCATTGAGATATTACGTTTGGCACATTCTGCTCTGGCTTCAGATTGGGAAAAATGGTTAGCGCACAGTAAGTTGAAAATTGAAGGGACAGCCATTGCCACAATCCAAAAGGCGAAGATTATTTTATGGAACCGCCTAAACAATACCGACAAAGGATTCCTGGGCAGTTATTACAGAGTTATGGCCAAATAGCCAATGCATCGCAAGAAATGACCCATACTTAAACTCCATTTTAATACTGCTGCCTCCAGCGCCGCTTAGATAGATATTTTCTTGCATTTATTTCAGTACAGATTAGGGTAGAAGCTGTGACTCCATCAGATCGATCTGAGATCTGCTTGTAATAGATATTTTGCCTATTTAAACAACGTTGTTCGTTGTTCAAAGGGTGAGAGTTGTTTGATCGATAATCTGATTTTGAGGCTTGCTGTGTACGCTCTAAGAGATTTAATAAACAGAGCTTGCTGGAACATTTGTGTTTGGACTATCTGAATGTGGATTTAATGGCTGAAGAATAGGATTACAGAATTCTCGTGCTTCTTCATGGACTAATAAGTTTTCCTCATATTTTCCTACAGTTGCTATGTTTTCTATATCGTATCTGTGTCATGATCTAAACTTGCAGGAAGAAAGAATAGTTCAGATGTCACTTAGCTGTGCTCTGCCCTCAATTCCTGCTTTTTCTCTATGTTTTCTTTCTAAATTAGCCTATAAATATGAATTCCTCTTAGGCTCATATTTGCACTAGTTTCCTCCGTATATGAATATTGTTGTAGGAATTTCTTAATTGCTCCTATAGAATGTTCAGTCACGTTCCCTCTGTTAGCATAATGAAAGCTTCTTAGCTGTCTTTCATTCCCTGACATCCATTTCATCCTCATTCAAACCTGATATTATTCCTTGTGTAGCTGTCCTACTCTGTAGTCCCTTCTTTGCCAAAGAAAACACATCTTTCAGTCCACATCCTTGACTCCATGCCCAATGTTCTAAACCTCTTGCGCTTCGCATGCCAACACTGCCTGAATAGATCATCCATCCCGCCAAACTCAAACAAAAACCCATGTGCATAATAACTAGCCTGAAATCATTTCCTAAACAAAGTTAAATCCCGAAGAGAGACCCCTCTCTGACTGCTGGTAGGCTAGGACCGGCAGTCCAAATTTTGGTCTGTGGTTACCTCGGTCGTATCCCTTAAGGAGCCAAGGGACAACCTGAGCGATAACACCTATGACAGTTGCATCAGATTGCATGTCCACCAAGTTCCTTGGTCCACTCCCTCTCATCATTGTAGAGAAATAAAGTTCAAATGTTGCGGTGTATTTCACCATAGAAGTAGTGGGAATTGGTTTTAAAATGTTTTGGATTTTTTTGTACATATTGTTGAATCATTTGGTGATCTCTTCCACATTCTCAGAGGGATTATTTTAACTACTAAAAATTCAATGATGTCGTACTAGAAATATTTCTTCTCACCCCATCGGTTGTGGAATTTCCTTTCTAAATCATCCCATGAGTGAAAAGAATTGGGGGGAAGAGTACAAAACCATTTTTGTAGGTCCCCTTCCATAGTTTGTGCAAATATCCTCATGAACACATCTTCTTCCTCCACCATAAAGTTGTTGGTAAACTCTTGGAAAGTGATGATATTCTCTTTGGTAGTTCTCTTCTTTTCATCATTAAATTTTGGCATGTCATGTAGGACCTATGGAAAATCCAAGGGTTCATGCAGTGCTTCTATCTAGGCTAGTGGTTGGTTAGGTGGGATTTTCTGATTTTGAAGTTTCCCTCGCCCAACTATAATGTATTGTAGAGTGATATCTCTAATAGTAGATGATATTAGAGTTCTAATTTTCCCTATTGCTTCTAGAGTTAGGTAGGTTGGGGTTTTTAATGTGTGAGGAGGTCTGCATAACTCAAAATGTTCATTTTTTGGTTACAAAATAGTTGTATCAACCTAAATAATGATTGAATGACCTAGTTGGAAATCATGGTGGCATAGGGTTAGAATGTGGAATACTTTGTGTGATTCTCTAAGGACCCTAGATATAGATTTGTGTTTCATTGTTTATAATTGTACACAAAATGCTCAGGATTAAAGACTATAAGTATGGAATTTTAGTCTGGGTTACTCTAGGTGTGTCTCCTTGTAAAAGCTAGAATGCAACACTAAGTTAATAAGATCGGTAGTGATGTGTAATAAATATGGAATAACTAGGCTCATAAAATGTCATTGTTGTATTTTTTATGAGCGGGATAGTGGTAATATGATGGATAGACAAAGATGTTATAAAAATTGGAGTCACCATGTGGAATGCAAAGCTAATAAGTTGATATTTTTTCCACCATTAAAATCTGATAAAGTTGTTGTTTCGCATAATGAAATAATACAAATCATCCCTGGAAACAACGCCACGACATGTTGGGGCCCGAGAGTCACACTTATTGTGCTATAATGTAAATCTTGAGAACATCTAAATCTGATTTTAATTCTTTATTTTGGTTTTCTTTCATGATGGAAAATCTGTGTGTGAAAGCACCAAAGCTTGTTTTAATTCTATTGAGTGAGTTTCCATATATTTACAAGCTTTATCATTCATTCACTTTGACTTTAACATAAAGTTTTTGCAAGAAAATAGAAGATAAGAAAAGCATATTCCAGCTAACCCAATCATATTTTCAATTTTTGTTTTATGATTTTAGTTTCTTTTCAGAATTGAAGTGGGAAAGTATCAACATTTCGTAAATGTTTTTTTGGGTATGATTTCCACAGGCTTTTAGGTTAGATCATCCATGTGCCTTTGGTTTGACACAAGAACAATGAGGGTTCGAGTTAGAAAATAAAAAATGGAGAACAAATTTTAGCAAACCAAGATGAGAAATTAAGAATTCAACTATGAGAAAAATGGTAACTACAATTTATGAAATTTCATTTCAAGCCATGTAAAAGTTTTTCGAAATAACAAAAATACTCTTCATAATATTTATCATTTTCACAAAATTAAAGAAAATAATCTTATAGATTCATAATTCTCTTTAATTCACACAATTACATTCACATTCCATACAAACATAGGAACATGATATGCCATGAAAAAGCTCCATCATTTGTATTTATATTGAGAAAAATTCCAATTACAACGTGGTTTTTTAGAATTACATGAATAGAAGCAATGATAGACCAAGACATACTTCATAATTCCTCCTTACAACAACTTCAAAAATCCCCAACAATTCTAGAAAAAAATTGATGAAGGTTCCACAATGCTAGAATTATTCTCTTATAATTACATCAAAATGAGGCCCATATATAAACTCTCAAGGCTAAACACCGTAGCCCAAAACCACTAGTGGTATTTAGTAATACCTAGGATTCTTTTACAAAAATGTCAATTGTTATGTGACTAACTTCTTCTAGACATTTCTAGAGATGTGCTAGCTATAGGATGGGTCCCATCTAATTTGGCTATAGTGGACTTGTTTCTCTCTTGTTTGGCCATGTGTTGGGTGTTCTCTCTACCTTGCTTTGGCGTTGCTTGTAAGGTTGTGTATTACTTTGGCCAGGTCGCTCGTGGGGGTTGCCTCTATTGCATTGGCACTTGTGGTTGTGGTTGTACTTGTAGCTATTGTGGTGGTCTAGAACTAGAGCCTACTTCTGCCAAAGACAACTCTGGCATTGCTCCTCCAACATATGATTATATAGGTCCTCTTTGAGTGGAAAATTTATATAGGTTGATCAAACCTTTCCACTCCTTGCTAAATGGAATATCACATGACTATACATCCAAAATGGGTCCTTCTAGATTTGTGACCGCATCATAATTCACTTTGCCTTGCTCTTTGAAGAGGTTCTTTAGTATGATTGTTTTTTCAAAATGATCCCCATGAAAGTTTACAATGTATTTTCCTTATCGAGCATAGTCCTCCTCCCCAAATCCTTTCTAATCCTCTTTAATTTCAACCAGGATCCCCATGAGGGACTCTTTGGAATATAGGTATCCATTATCAATGAATAATGTTTATAAGTTCCTCTTGTACAACATCTCATATTTTTCCTTGAAGCCTTGGACTTCCTTTGCCAATAATTCTAGTTTCCTCTCAACCAATGTCACTAATTTTTCTTTTGTTTTCATTTTGTTGGCCCCTACTATCCACTTATATCTATCAATGTTTTCCTTCACAACATCCTCCTTAGGCACATGATTAAGGAAATCCATTATCACTCCAGCCCTAGTGGGGGAGTCACCAATAGTATTCTTAATCACATTCATCTTTCTATGGGACCTTCTGACAATGTATATTTTTCCTTGGATCAAATCCATATGTTCCAAATGATTGTCCATTGCCTTCATTGTCCTCTTCCATATGATTGTTCTAGTACACTTAAAAGAATATTTATTCGGGTTTCTTCTTCTCAAAACCTCCAACTCTTCTCCACATGGATAAAAGAGGCTGGACAATGAGGTGGAGGGAAGATTATTTCAAATTTATGAACTGTGAGACTGGTTGGTGAATGCAAAAGTCAAATTAAGGGCTTTTGATCAAATTGAGGTTGAATTTGGTAAATTCCAAGGTGAAATGGGCCCATGATGATGGTTATAGAACCAATTGGATAGAACAAGGAGTTATATTTCCCCAACGAGTGATTTTTCAAGTGAGGAACACATTTTCATGAGGAAGAGATGGGGTTTGTTTTAAAACATCAATTCTTCCTAATTCAGGCGGAGTGAGAAATTTAGCAAGTGAGATTTGCAAACAGAGGTGTATTTCGAGTCTAGAAACTTGAATTTGGACTTAGAGAGCGTGGAGATGAGTAAGTTAAGTTCAAAGGTGTGCGTTGTCTGAGCTATAGGCCAAATAGGAAATACTGGAAACAAAATGGGTCCATGAGCCTTTTTTATAAAACAAATTGCCCTAACACTTGGTGGGAAATGATTGGGCACAAAATTTAAGGTTGATGTCATGATGACATCAACATCTCTATGGCCTTGCCATGTGTCGATAGTTGGTGCCACTTGGTAGGCAAGGCTTGGTGGGTGTGGTGATTAGGGAGGGTGATATGTCGTAGGGTTTGGCATGACACGAGGTCGACATGGAAGGAAAGTGAGTGTTAGGATGAAATGGTTACCCTCATGGTAACCTGCACAAGCCTATGTGATCGATATTTAAAATATCTAGAGGGCTGTAGAGAGCATGAGGGGAATCCATGTGTCTCTCTTTTCACCCCTCGGATGAGTTAACCCCGATGATGATTGGTAGTGTGGGGGGTTTATGGGCTATAGGATCAACCAACATCCCCAACGTTAGATTAAGTCTACTTGGAAATTTCTTTGTGCCAATGCTCCGACACCTGTTGTTACTTCATGCTTTCTAATGCATGCACCATTGGAGTGTTCGAGTAGGCTCTTATCTGTTTGCATCACATGGACCTAACTTTAGAAAACCCCCTTTCTCTAATACCTTGATCTTGAACATCTAGATTCTCTTGGTCCCCTTTTGGGCTTTGAAAACTCGTGAAGAAAAATTATTAGGGATAGTGCATTTTGGCACTAACACATGGAATTAATGTAGTTACCCCACCATGATTTAGATCTGACTTTCAGTAGGATATCCAATGTGGCATGTAGTTTTTTTTGTTGGCATGTGGCGATTAATCTTTGTACACATATAAGGCACATGCATGGATTCCTTAATTTCTTACGACATGTCTATCATTCATTATTACACACTTATCTACCATTGGATAAACTCATAACTACCTTGGAGACTGTCCTGAACATAATAGTCTGCTTGGATGCATTTAGTGATGCTATAACTACTGTTAGCTATAACTACTATTAGCTATAACTATATAATAATTTATATGGGATTACCAGGCAGGTTATAGGGTCAAAACCCCCAACTTTGGCATACACCAAATGACTTCCATAACTACAAGATGATAAATATAGTATTCAATCGAGAAACTCTTGGTGTGCTAGTGGAATATAGTGCATGCAAATTCCTATCAACTATTGGATATCTTAATGGTTGTAGTGGGTAGATTGGGATTGAAGCAAACATATGTAAAGAACAACCACCTCTATGGAACAATGAAGGATATGAATAACATACAAATATTGTATCTAATGTGCAAGCTACTCCCTTTTCCCAACACTTGCACATTGTTAGAAATCTAATAGCTTGTTTGAGATATTGCTCCATCATTCACAACTAAGTTAGGAAACTAGAGCAAAGGGTAGGAGCACATGTTTGTTTATTATTGCAAAAGATGTTCTTAGTCGAGGTTTGAATAAATATAGAGATTTAACTCTACACTTAAGCTAACTATTAAGATTGATGGCCTTCTAGTATGCTATTTTTATGGGAACTATCGACCATTGGAGTGAAAGAATAAATTATGGAGGTAATTTTCTCTTCTATGGCTATCCTTTCTCCCTTGAAGGGGAGGGAATTGGATTTTAGTAGAGATAATTGGCTTTTAGTTGAGATTATGGAAGCTAGAAGAATTACTTAGAGGATGAATTGATTTATACAAAGTAACCTGTGACTTATTATTTACTTCTAGAGCCTGCTCCAAGGAATAAACATTCCTTGAGTTCCTAAACACCACGTTCCTTATCTTAAAACTCATCTCTTATATGTGATACCATTCATGCTTTCGTCCAAGGAAGAATTGAAAGGGAAATCATGTTTAGTGTACTTTTAGGTAGCATTCATACTTATACAAGTTTGAAGTCTCGACATAACATAATATTTGACATAGGCGATCTGATTGCCCCATCAAATATCCACCTATCTTAAGAGAATAGGTCGAATTGTATGTCTATAACTTAGTCTTTGTTATAAATAATCTTATACATAGTATGGTGTTGTCTTCTTTGAATCCCACATTTTTCTTCAACCCCTTTTACTAGTTTTAGTCTTGAGGGTGCATGCCTTCTTAGCAATATTCAATCATTGTAAAATGAAATGTACAATAGTTCTCATAGTCCTTGTGCACATCTCTCTCCCTTCGTTCAACCTAGTGCTCCATAAAACTCAGTGGGAGGCAAGTTCCAGAATGCTCATAGCCTCAACATAGTTTTATTACTCTACCCTTGGGTGGTCGAATCCCATGAAAACATGTATCTACAGCTTGGGACCACTGTTGGGACCAATAAAATAACTTGAAGGAGATTAAGGCCTATTCTCCCTTACCACTTTACATTCTATAAGTGTAGACATGTCATTGGTCGAGATCCAACATTCGAATTAAACTCATCACTATAAAATAAAGGTGTACTTGGGATATATCTCAATCTAGTTAGCTCCACGGTTCTTATGATGAATACTGTAGTCCACCCTGGATTTTCCTATGTGACTTGACAATCTGTCGACTGGGAGTTGGACCAACCCATATGTTTTAATATTATTTAATGCTACGTCTCACATGGGAACATTGTTATTAAGACATTGGCATGATCTTTGATCCTTGGTATCCATATTTGGCATAATCAGATAAAAATATTTGAGCACCAAATTTTGATTATTCATTTGGATTTAGACATTTATGTGTAAAAGAATTTAACTGATGATAAAGAAACAAATAAATGCATAGCTGATACTCAAGAAACAAATAAATGTGAGGGTAGAATAAGGTGTGGCCATGACATGTTTATGGCTATAGAAGAAAACATATTTTTGTGAAGGATTTTATATCAAACTAATTCTCAAATTTTAACATTAGGGGTTTTCATAATAAAATGAATACACAATTAGGTTATGGTGCAACAGAGAGGCCAAAAAAAAATTTAAACCAAACATACAACCTTGATTTTTTTAAATCAATCAGTGTAAAATGATTTGGTCGCGTATGTTTCTATTTCACTGTCCAATTTCTAAGGAATAATTTTGTAGTGTTGTTCGCCACATGATAATTTCACAATGCACTATTAAATTTATGTACAATTTTGGGGAAGATGAAAAAATCAACTCTTTTCTAAACTAACTCTCCATGGCCCCTAGCTTGCTCCTCAACAAAACATAAAATTTACCTTGCTTTCCTTCTCTAGAGTTGCAACGCTATCACAAATTTAACCGTAAAAAAAAAAAATCTAAAATGGTTTTGAACGTATTTAAAATAGGGTACTCTTTCTTGTTGTAATAACACTCAAATCATTGTAAATACGACACATTTGCCTACCAGAATATAGTAAACACTCCTTTATGGGGCTTTGAAACCATTACAACAAAATACAAAATATGGATGAACAATCACACAATGATTGAAGCTACAATGTTATGATTTTTAATGTACATAAGTTCAACAAGTTACAGGCTCCTAAATTGATCAACATGCATAGGAATAAAATTGCAAATAATAACAGGTAATAAATGAAATCAAATTGCAGAGTTCGATTCAATCTCAAGTCATACAACAATCACACAACTTACAATACCAATTTTTTGTTTATTTACACCATTCACATAGAAATACCTTCCATCTCACATAGATTGAAGGTATAGGTAGGTCTCCAACTTCAGAATTATAGTTAAAATGAGAAACAATGAATTCCGTTCTTCCCCTCTCTTTTGGAAATTTCCAACGCTCTTCCCTTTATTCCAAAAAATAAAAAATTACTCTGACAAACAAGGGTCACAAAATGTGAATTGTTTCCCCTTCTCCACAAAATAATGGAAACTGAAAACTATATTTACATTAAAAAATAATTTCTCCAAGTTATTTCACAAAAATAAAAATTGACTCCTAAATTAAATATTTCCAATTTCTTAATGAAACATTAAAAAAAATCCTACCATTACATGTGACCATCCCATCACATTGGTAATCTCTTGTCCAACTCTTCATGTCTTGTTCTCGGCCTCTGCACTTGCATCCGGATTCCCAAGAATGAAATATTTATGAGCTCCCACTCATAAGAGATTATATAGAATAACCTACTTTTTGTAGAGTTGCAACATCCACATCACCAAGTATTCCATATATTCCTTCCCTCTAGTCTTATTTGCAACCATTGTGTCCAAAATCAATTCAGCGTCCAATTTTTTTTTCCATAGGTATTTGTTTTACCCATTGTTGTTCATTGAATTCATCATTGTCTGTGTTTGTTGTAGATGATTCTTTGTCACCAGCTGAATAAGGATACAAATCACTCACATTGAAAATTGGTGAGATACCTATAACTGTAGGTAACTCTAGTTGATAAGTATTTGCATAAAAATTATGAAGTATCTTGCAATGGCCTATTTTCTTCATGTTGGGTTTATTATACTCCTTTCTCAAATGAGCTACAACCATGTATCCCATCTCAAAGTTCACTTCTCTTATTTTAAAATTTTCTTTCTACTTATATGTGGAGTTGCTGACTTGTAACCTCTGCTTAACATACTCATGTAACTCACTCATTGCTACTACAAAATGTTCCCCTTCAACACTTCTTTGTTCCAATATGCCCAAATCTCGCAATTCACAAACTCCCCTAGGATGCATTCCATAAAAAATTTGAAATGGAATTTTCCATGTACTTCTATTTGCCGAATCATTATATGAAAACTCTGCTTGAGCTATTACGCATACCCACTTCTTAGGATGATCCCCCATAAGGCTTCTCAATGTGTTCCCAAGGCTTATGTTCACCACTTCTGTCTATCCATCAGATTGTGGATGATAGGCTAAACTGAAGTTTAATTTGGTCCCATGTTTCTTCCACAAGGTTCTCCAAAAATTCCTTGTAAAACTTGTGTCCCTGTCCGGAATTATACTCTTCAACAAACCATGTAGTCAAACAATCTCGTTGAAAAACAAATTAGCCACATGTGTAGTGTCACTAGTTTTGTAACATGGAATAAAATGAGCCATATTTGTAAATGTTAACACAGCTATAAGTATTGAGTAATTACCCCATTGGGTCTTTGGTAAACCCAAAACAAAATCCATACTCAACATTGAGTCCCATTGTCTACTAGGAATGGATAAAGGCATATATATTCCAACATTTTGACTCGTCCCTTTTGCACGTTGACATACCCTACACTGACTCACATATTTATGCACATCCTCTCTCATGTTTATCCAAAAATAGAAATGATCAAGCTGGCCAAGTGTCTTATCAACACAAAAATGTCCTGCCAAGTGTCCATTATGCTTTTCTTGTATCAAATTTTGTCTCATAGAACATTTGAGAATACATAGTCAGTTGTTCTTTAATAAAAAATCATCATCCAACATGAAATATTTCCATGGGTTCTTATATTTGTTTATTAGATATTGCATGCATCAAAATCTTCTTGAAAATTAACATCAACTTGATACAAATCCTTCAAATATTCAAAAACTAAAAATTGCACTTAACTCTCTTACATGATCAAACCTCTCATTCTTAAAGCATTAGATACCTTGTCTTCTTTTCCACTTATTTTCTTCAGAAAAAAGGTGAAACTCTATAGAAATTCAAACCACTTGGTGTGCTTATGGTTCAACTTGTGCTGCTAGATTATATACTGTAGCACAGAATTATCAGAGAACATAACAAACTCCTTAGGCATTAAATAGTGCCTCCAATGCTTCAAAGCTTTAATCATAGCGTAAAAATATTTGTCATAAGAAGAGTATTTTTGTTTTGAGTCACCTAACTTCTCATTGAAATATGCAACACGTTTATCTTTTGGGCTTAATACAACTCCAATATTTGTCTCGCTAGCATCACTTCTTACTTTGAAAAGTTGATTGAAGTTGGGAAACTTCAACATGGTATCTTAGTGATCTTCTTCTTTAATAGCTAGAAACTTTTCTTTGCTGCTAATATCCAACAAAATGGATATCTATCCTTGTTTTTTGCATCTATGATAGGTGTGCAAATACCACTGAAGTTCCTAATAAAATTTTGATAAAATTTGGCTAAGTCATGAAAGCTTCTAACTTCGAAAATTCTCTTGGGTGAAGTCTAATTAACGATTACCTATATTTTCTTCGGATCGATTTTCATTCCATCTTTTAAAATTACAAAACCTAAGTATACCAACTCAGGTTTCGTAGAAGTACACTTCTTCAGTTAATTAACAACTTTTCTTATTGCAATCTTTCTAGAACATATCTCACATGTCTAACGTGCTCTTCTTTAGTTTGACTAAAAATTAATATATCATCTAAGTAGACAATAAAAAACTTACCAATGAACTCCTTGAAGACTTTGTTCATCATCCACATGAATGTATTGGGCACATTTGTCATTCTGAATGGTGTGACTAGCCATTCATACAACCCATCATTGATCTTGAAAGTGGTATTCCACTCGTCCCCTTCTCTGATTTGGATTTCATGGTAACTATTTTTCAAATAAATCTTTGAAAATTAAGTTTCTCTGATCAAACAATCCATCATATCATCCATCCATGGAAAAGGAAATATGTATCTAATTGTGATCTTGTTGATTTCTCTAGAATCTATACACATCCTCCACTCTCCATCCTTCTTTGGACTTAGTATGATAGGCACAATACATGGACTCAAGATCTCCCTTATCAACCCTTTGTATAACAACTCTCAAACATGCTTCCTTATTTCTTCATTTTCCTTGGGTTTCATTCGATATGGAGCCTTATTTGGAAGGGTTGCTCGCAACATCAAATCTATATGGTGTCAGATGCTTCTTTTGGGTGGAAAGCAACTTGGAAAATCATCTACTACAATATCACGAAATTCATGCAATGGTTCTTGAATTTCAGAAGGTAAATCTGCAATTTCTTAGTGTAGAAGTATTGCCTTTAGTTTTATGGCAAATCTGACCTCCTCTTTCTCCATTTGTTGCAAAAATTCTATACCACTTATCAACAATGCTTTTGCGATCTTGTTTAAATTACACTCTCTCCCTTTAATGGTACAAGAGTATGTTTGATGTCATCCTTTTCAAACTTGTAGGCATTTCTCTCTCTATCATGTATCAACTTCCTGTTTAACTACCATGGTTGACCCAAAATAATGTGATAGACATCCATTAGCATTCTATCATAGATTACCTTATCCTTGTATCTGCCTATCTGGAACTCAACTTCACTTTTCTCATTCACAAATAATTAGTGTCCCTTTTTTAGCCATGATACTTTGTACGATGTTGGATATTTAATGCTCTCCAATCCCAGTTTTTCCACCATTTCTAAGGAAACAAGATTGTTAGTGCTTCCACTATCAAACACTACCTTGCAACACTTCCCTTCTGATTTGCACATAGTCTTAAACAAGGACCTTCTTTGGGTTTGTTAAATAATTTTTTAGGCTAGCTTCAACAAGACTTTATTCATCACAAATGCCTCTCTGGTTTCCTACATATTTTTTGCATTAGGTGCTTCTGCTTATGTTGTTTTTGGTTGAACTACATGTTCACCACATTGTCTCGTATTATCATTCTCTAGAAACTCAAAATATTTGTGACCCATTTTTCATATTTCTAGCATCGGTAAAAAGTCTCTCTTCCTCTTCCTCTACCTCTCTAGTAAGGTCTTCCTCCTTTAGTATCACCTTATTTATTTGTCTTCCCTTGTTATTTTGAGTTGTTTGCATCATTCATTTTGAGCTGGAAGTTTCTTCTTCTAGTTCATTGTCCCTTGCCTCTAGAAAAACCACACTGTGCACTTGAGTTACGCTTTTTTGGTATCTTTTATTCTGCCTTCAAGGCATATTGGTATGCTTCTTCCATGGTCCTTGGATAAATCACATTGATTTCATCTTGAATATCTATTCTTAAGCCATTAATATACCTTGTTCTATTTTATGGGGTGTCTTCTACATAACTTGCTCTCAAGTTAACTTTGTAAAATTCTTCAACATATTATTTGACTCTCAGTTAAGTTTTCTTGAGGTTCTACATCTATCTATAGAGAGTTAACTGGTAACCATTTGGTAAGAATTTACTCTTCATCTTTTCCACTATCTTGTCCCATTTTTTTATCAGTGTCTTATTATTCTTTCTCTTTCCAGCCTACCCATTGTCCCACCATAGTGTAACGTGACCCTTCAACCTTGTTACTACAAAATTAACCCTTTTGCCATCATCCATCTCTTCATATTCAAAATACTTGCCTAACTCACTGATCCAATGAAACAAACCTCTAGCCACCATCATAGGTAGATAGTTCATGTTTCGATCTTGAGCTTAAGCCTAACATTGATCTCAATAACTTGAATTTTGGAGGCTCCTCAACAAGTTCTTATCCTTCTTCCTCAACTTCTTCTTCAGGTTTACTAATATCTCCACCCTTAGGATCTCATTATCTTCCTACCTCCATGGAATCTAACCAAGCTTACGGTCTCCTTATCTCTTCTCTAAGCTTTGCATTACCCATAGGTCTGCCTCCTCAACCTCGTGCTCTTGTTGCTCGCATAACCACCTTCTTGCTTTGATACCACAATTGGTACAATGCGCAGGAAAAAAGGAGATTTCAAACCGAACATGCAATCCTGAATTATTTTTTTTAATAATTCACTTAGAAATGATTTGGTATCTTTCATTTCTAATTCATTGTCCAGTCGTTACAAAATAATTTCGTAGTGTTATTCGCTACAGGATAATTTCATAGCGCACTGTTAATTTTTGTACAACAATTTCAGGGAATATGAAATGACTCAACTCTTTTCCAAACTGACTCTCCATGACCCATGGATTCCTCCTCAACACAATATATGATTTATCGTGCCTTCCTTCACTGGATTTGTAATGCTATCACAAATTTGAAAAAAAAAACAATATAAAAGGGTTTTGACCATATTCAAAACATGATACTCTGTCTTGTTGTAACAACACTCAAATCACCATAAATACCACACATTCACCTACCAGAATATGGTGAGCACTCCTTCACAGGGATTTGAAACCATTACAACAAAATACAAAAGTTGATTGAACAATCACACAGTGATTGAAGCTACAATGTTTATATTTGTAATGTAAATCGGTTCAACAAGTTACAAGCTCTCAAATTAATCAACATGCATAGGAATAAAACTGCAAGTAACAACAATTTATAGTCGAAATAAAATTGCAGAGTTTGATTCAATCTCAAGCCATTTAAAAATCACACAATTTATATTCCCAAATTTTAGTTTACTTACACCATTAGGACATAAATACATTCCAATTCACACAGATTGAAGGTACATGCAAGCCTGCAACTTTAGAACTGTAGTTACATAGAATAACAATGATTTCCTTTCTTCCCCTCTCCTTTGGAACTTCCCAACACTCTTCCCTTTATTCCCAAAAGTAAAATATGACTATGAAAACCAAGAGTCACAAGATGTGAATTGTTTACCCTTCTCCACAAAATAAGGGAAATTGAAGGCTATATTTACATTTGAAAATAAGTTCTCCAACTTATTTCAGAAAAATCAAAACTCACTACTAAATTAAATATTTACAATTTCTTAACAAAAAGTAAAAAAAAAAAAAAAAAAAAAATCACAACATTACCATGTGAGCATCTCATCACATTGGTAAGCTCTTGTTCAACTCTTCATATCTTGTGCTCAACCTACGCACCTGCATTGGGTTTTGCCTACATTCTTCTTGCTTCAAATATGTCACATAAAATGAATTGGATTCAATAATTTGATTTCTAATTAGGATATTAAAGAAAAAGCTATAACTTTTGGTTTAAATGTGGTATGAGATGAGAAGGTCTTGACGTAACCATCATTGAAACCCTAGTGATTCCATGAAGTGCATGATCTTCTAAATTATTAAATTGACATAACATAAACCTGACATAACCAAGAGTCCATGGAGTGTCTCATTATTCATGAAATGTTTCCACACTATGTTCCAAAAAGTCTAGAGGATATATATTCTTTAATTCATGCAAAATATAAGTCTTACCAATTTTCATAAAACATACCTTCTTGAAGTAATCTCTCCTTCACTCTTCCTCCAATGGAATCCTCATTCACCAATACCTTTTTCTTGCTCCAAGCTTCCTACTAAGAGATTAGTACCATGGGTTTCTCTTATTGCACCACAAAAGAGGAGTCTATTTTAATTTAATTCATGCATCTGTGTGACCTAATGTAGGATAGAAAGGAAATAGGTTATTGAAAGGGGTAGTTGACATTCCATTTGTTCGCTTCTACTCCTAGTATCTTCTCTAAATTCTAAGGAACATAATCCCTATTTAATGAGTCATAACTGGCAACAACACTTAAACTGATAGTGTATTTATATATTTTTAATTTTCATTCAAATTTGAGATACAGGGTGCACTTTGCACTTTATTTTGTCAATTCAGGGTCAATAAATTTGTGAGGCACTCTATGTAATATACACAAGAAAGAGGATCCTCACCAAATCTCTAAATGAAATACGTTACATGAAATCCTGGTAGTAAAACACACTTCCATGACATTGAAAGAATTAATATAGGAAAACAAGGAACTATGATGCTTTTCACGCAACACTAAGTGAGAAGCTATGACAAAGCTAGGGCCTTTTCCACCAAGAGAGGTAGTGGATGGCACCCATGGTCCTTAACTTAGTTTATCAATTAACTTGTCATAAAAAGAAACAACTAATCTACAATAATGTATTCATAAAAATCACATGGGTACAAAAAGTAAGATTACATAAAATGAAAATAAAACATACAATGGAATAAAATCCTACCATGACCCATTTGGAGTGAGCTCATTTCTACTAAGAAAAAAGTAATAAGCCATCCCATAATACTAAACTAAAGTAATCTACATCTATACTAAAGAATGGAAATATGAGAATAGAAACTTGATACTATTCCATAATAAGTTGGACAATTTCTCTAATATTCCTCCCCTTCAAATGGAGATGAAACTCTCTTTTATACACAAACATGCTTGAAACTAACATCCACTTGAGGATAAGAGATTCTCAAGTTGTTACAAAATTTTTCTAAGTATAAATCCACTAGATAATATACTCAATGGTTACAACAAATACCTAAATATAGATCTACTTGATGATAAAAAATTCTGAAGTAGTTACAACAACTAGTATAATTCTAAGATTCTTGCTAACTTCCCACATATTTTGGGATGCCCCTACTTGTCAAATTCGAATTTAGTAATGAGGTATAGAATAACATGCTCAAAATATGTTCAAAATTTATTACTAATGGTATTAAAATCCCTAGGTCCATAGTACATATATGGAGGAACTTAAAATCCATGATAAAATTTAATATGAACACTTTAGCACATAATAAGATGACTTTAAATTCATGATATATATATTTCATTCTCTTCCCCAAGTAGTTGTGTGATTGATAGTCCATCTTGATGTAGCACTCTATTTATAATACACTTGAATCTCCTCCTGATATAGGTATTATTTTGCAATAGCTCTATGAGAACCCTATATTTGGAGTACCCAACAAAATGACTTCAATCTATGGCATATGATTTGCAACAACCATGATTTATGGCGAATATAATCTTGTAGAATATGAAGCAAAACCCTATAACAATTTATCCACACATGAGTTGTCATTTAAAAAGTAAATATACAATATACAAATACTTTCTAATGTTAATCATAAATAAAATGAAATACTAAGAAATGTACTAAAAAACATCTTGAGCCTAAATCTTGCATATAAGCATAAAAAGGCATAATACATGGCTAAAGGTAAGTGAAGAATGGATAAAATGAAAGAAGGGAAGGTGTCGAATGATGGTAATTTATGACGCATCAAGCTAAATGTAGATTTTAAGTCAAGGAGTCACAATGGGCTAGCATCACCCCTTTGTTTTATATACCCCCTCATTTTATGAGAAAATGACTTTTCACCTTTGATCCTCCTGCAAAACATCAGAGAGATTAGCTAGTTATTTGAGGAGCAAGGAGTGGCTCCAATGTCCCACTATTGTGGCTAGTGATGTACACTGCAAGCATTTCCCTTGGAACTTTTTCTTAATAACATAAGCCTTTTAAGGCTAGCATGTTCTTCATGCATGGACTATGAATGTTTGTAAGACTATTATGTGGATGTTTGTATTTCGTGTTTGCTTTTACATATGATAAGATAGTTTAACTATTTCAGTTCTTTTAGAGCTTATCTTATTGATAATGTTTTGTAGCGGTTGTTATTGTTGTCACATCCTTGTGGACTATTCTACAGGATACTAGACAAATATTTCCCTATTTGTTGGTTGTAACGACCATCACATTTGCTGTGGAATATTCCACTGGATGTTAGACGGACCCTTTTGGTTTGTGTGTGTCTCTTCCTATGTGGTCCTATTACTTCTCACTTAAATGCTCACTTTGCTCCCCTTTTGTAGTAAAAGAACGTTGACACAGTTGCAACCAAACACTCACTAGGCACATCTCCCTTACTTGATGAAGACACCATTGCATCACTCCCTTGTGCTGACAGCTAGAGCCAAGGAAAATATTTAAGGATATTGAAACTAGGCCTTTATATCAGATGGGACTCCTACACGAAACAATGTGAGGTCTGATTAGGACTTCAGATTGGGGAGATTCACTTAACGTTGGCAGGTCCAACACTACCAATATTTCTGACGCTAGAAGGAGGGAAACCCGTGTTTTATGGTTAGTAGACCCACCGACCCCATCATTCCATTATTTGGTCAAGGAATCAACGTTCATTCCACCTCCCCTACTTGTGATTATGAAGTTTGCAACTCTTCCCTTCCCATACCTGAACATGAAATCCCATGCACTCGGATTCAAGCCATCCACCATATCACCCATAAATTTGCAAAAGTTGTTGGATTTATTCTGGGAGTAATTAGTCTTCCATATTCTCTAAAGAATAAAAAGACCACCCCAATAGGGATAGTAGTCTCGTCTATTGAAGACGTGGTTCTTGCCACTCTTGAGGAATTAGCAGACTCTGTGGAAAAGGAAGAAGAGCCTCCACTCCTTCACAATGGTGACAAAGGAAACATCTTACTCCCTGGTGCAAATTTCAGTGGGACAAACAGAGAAGAAGAAGAAGAAGAAGGAGAAAGAAGAAGAAGAAGAAGGTCCATTAGACTCTGACAAAGAATAGGAGGACAATGAAACAAAAGACATGGAAAACCAAAATCTAGATTGGATGACTTAGAGCCCAGTCTCACTTTAGGATGTCTTGCATAATATGCCAAATCATTCGAAGAAGATTTTAACGAAGTATGGCCCTGATAAGGTAGTGACCGTTGAAGACCATCTAGATAAATTTTACCTACATTTGCAAACACTTGAGGTACATTACGATGATGTTTCATGTGGAATTTTTCCATGTACCTTGGATAATAGAGAATGTAACAACCCTAGTGAAAATTTCATGTAATAAAAGTTAATAAAGGAAAAATAAGACCACGGTTGATGGACACGTATTCCAAGTTGAAAGGTGGGAAACGATATCCTAGTGGGCATCACAAGATGTGTGTTTTGGCTAAGGAAAATTGGCAAAGGCATTTTTGGCACATTTATTTATGAAAATAAAGGAAATTAGGAGAAAATGAAGGTAGAAGGTTATATGTTGCATGTGAGGAGGAAATTGAAGGAAAATAATGGAAAATGAAGAAATTAGAGGCCTCATGCATAAAAAGGCTTATGAGGATTGGTTCATGGCTTATGTCAAGTTCAAGTTTGGAGCTCTCTCATTATTTTGTCTCTCTCTCTCACTCTCTTGGTCACTTAGAATTTCTTTGGAGCACTCTAGTTTGGAGCAAAGGAAAGGGAAGGCAAGGAAAGGAAAGGAAAGAAAGCAAGGAACAAAGAAAGGAAAGCAAGATCAAGAAGATTCAATAGGAATACTTGTAGTTAACCTTTTGCATGTGTTATTTCCTAGCTGGTTTGGACATGCATGGCTTAGCATGTTGCTGTATGGTTCTCTTTCTATTGGTGGCATGGTTTTTCCAGGTTATGAAAGTGGATCTCAGCCTAGCCTAGTATTTTTCCAGATGCCATGGTATGTTAGGATGTTTATTTCTGCTTTGAAACTTTGGAATTTCTAGATGGATTTGGAATCTAGGGTGGAGATGGCCTCAAGGTTCATTCCAAAAGGCCTAGGAATCCCTTAACCAGTTTTGGCGGGATACATGGTAAAGCCTAAGGGACAAGTCTCGATTTAGGGCCTAGTAATCTGGGTTTGGATTGCGGTAAAGCCTGGGAGAAAAGGAGAAAGAAAATTCCTCAAGGTAGTCATGGATTTTGGATGGCATTCCAAGTTTTGTTTGGTTGTGATTGAAGCACCAATTTTGGTGTGATCATGGTTGGATGAGGGTAGAGGTGATTTAACCTCTGGATTTCCTTGATTTTTCTTGGATTGGTTGTTCTATGAGATCCCACATTCATGCTTGGAATATGGCACAAGGTTGGCTAGCTGAAAGAGAGATTTGGTTCAACCATGTCTATGGTCGAGTGGTACATGGAAGTCTCGAACTTGGTTGGATTTTCCTATGATTAATAAAAACTAATTTCTCTTACTTTTGCACTCGTTTATATGTGGATTTAATCGATGTCATTTCTATGATATTTATATGGTTTTATGCTGGTTATAAGCATGGTTGAATGACTGGTTCATGTCATGGTTATTTCATATATTTACTTGTAACTGTTAAATGGATGGATTCAAGACCTAATTGATGATGTAGTAGTTCAATGGAGAAGGAGGTGATCCGTCTGGTTGTCTTTCATAAGTTGTTTTAGTATTTTATTCTTTGTCTTGTATCCTAGACCTGTATGTTGCATTGATTCCAAGTGTTTGACAAAATGTAAGTCCCAGTTGGGGATGCTTAGGCCTAGTCCTAAGGGTGATTTTGATTGATAAGCATGCTTATCATGTTTTTCAAGATTTATGAAAGTTACAACAAGTTATGGCCAGAGGCCAGGATTCTGTGCTAGAAAAGTGGCTCAAATCTCGGGGTCACTAGCACAAAACGGGTAATTATGGACCATAGTCACTGGTAGGTAAGTTTGTGAGAGTGAATTTAGGTTACTGGTTGCTCCCTTTCCCATATCATGAGAGTGACTATGGCCTAAAAGATGTAGAATATCAATGGGACCCAGGGATAGGCTCTCTGAGTGGCTGACTTGTCTCCTAAGGGGTCTGTTGATGATGTTGGATGATTGCATGTGATGTTATGTCGATTCTACCTCCTTAAAGTGACATAGGAGGTCAAATCTAATTGTAGTAGCATCTCTCATGTTTAGCTCAGTTGGCATGGTTACTTTGGGTAGACTTCGGAGGGGGTGTTACAGATTGGTATCATAGCATGGTTATGCTATCTTTGGGTCATATTTGGTGCTACAGATATGGGTGATTGTGTTGGTCATGGATGCATGTCAGTTGTGAGTGTGGATCTTACACAAATGTTCCATGTGCTTATTGCACTGCATCATATTGATAATGGTAGAAGTGAGGTTATCATGAATAACTTGATGTCGATTTTATGGAATGAATCGCCATGAGTATATGATTGGTTATACAATTATATCCAACTTGATTACATTTTTGTATGTTGGGTTACATTCTTGGTTATTTGATTACATGCATCAGTCTTGTAGGTTGATTTCAAGAATTGATTGCTTATGCTCGACTACATGCAGTTATGTGTATGTGTAGTTGATTAGGAATTGCTTATAAAGGTGGATAATTGCATGAGGCAATGTGTATATTGGAGTATTGGTTGTTAACATACATGAGGTCATAGCATGCATTGTTGATATGGCCTTACATAGATGATTGGACCTAGCTAGTATGATGGTTATACGTTGATGCACCTATTGATATATGTCTATATGTTATTATGTCTATGTTGTGCATGAATACCACTAATTTGATGATCTTGTAGAGAAGCTATCCTCCCCTAGTATGCTAAGGTATGTTGATTTATAGTGATTTAGTTTAGCTGATATAGTATGCCTTGCAAGAAAGAGATCAAATGGCCAACAAGGTGGTAGACTACATAGAATCTCCCTATGAATCAGATGGGCAATGTGGTGTAGGGAACTCTTCTAACTTACCAGACACCTTGAGAATCCTGAAGGAAGAAATAAGGAGTTGCAAAGCAGACAATGAAAAAATCATGCAGAAACAAGAGAAACAAGGAGAGGTGAATGCGATATTACTTTAGAGTTTGTCAGATTTGCAACGATAGTGACCTCTGCGGATCATCCATGGACATGAGGATAGAAGTAATGAGGCATATGGCAGCAAGTATCATAGTAGGCATAGATTAGATAAATATGACACTATCAGAGATTGCAGGTTGTTGGACACTGTGGATAGGAGAGCTATTGGACACAAGGATTGCTCCAGTTCTAGTTCTGATAGATACCATGATCATCATCATTATCATCCATACAGAAGGAATGATAGGGGATATTTTCTAGATGAATTTAATAAGGAAAATTCACCTAACCTTGATGGAGAGATGAAGAAATTGCAGGATGGGGAGGCTTGGTTGCTTGGCATGTGGAAAGTCTTTAGATTGCATGATTACTCAAAAAACATGAAATCAAGGATAGCCCTTTTCAGTCTCAATGTTAAAGCAGATATTTGATGGGAAGACATGAATAATTTCAATGAAATACATGAGGATGAGTTGACTTGGCATGCATTTGAAAGGCTCTTCAATAAGAACTACTTATCCAAGAGGTATTATGATGACAAAGCTAAGGAGTTTTATGAGTTGCAGATGGGTTCTATGACAGATGCAGAGTATACTAGCATATTTTTTGAGTTGTTGAGATATGTGCCTTACCTCAAAGAGGAGAAGGCCAAGGTTTAAATATTCATCAGTGGATTTCCAGTTGCATATAGAGACCAAATTGAGTTCGATGAGCCTAGATCGTTGGAAGAGGCCATCCAAAAGTTGAAACATATTTATGAGCATTCGAAGCATAAAGTTGGCATGACTTTAAAAGAAATGAGAAAGCTAAGGGAAAATGGCCACCAAAGTGAGGAAGACCTCAAGATGAAAGTGAGAAAGATAATGACATTCCTTACAAGAAATTCGATACAACTTAGAAGGGACATGGAGAGTAGCAAGTTAGAGGCAGTGGTAGGGAACCATTTCAGTGTTGGATATGTGGTAAGGATCATCATAAGAGGGATTTTCCATAGTATCAGAGTGGTGGTAGACCCGATATCTACAGTGCTCGAGAGGCGCATAAAGTTGGTGATGTTGGCCATAAAATTCCTTGGATTTATGCAGTTGTGGACAACAGGTAGGCAGATCATCAAGTATCAATCATTGAGATGGACAATAAGCTTTATGATCAAGTTGTTTCTATTTTGATTGATCCTAGATCTTAACTATAGATATATTTATCCTGACATGGTGGATAAGTGTAGTTTGAGAAAAGAAGTGCATGCAGAAGCTTGGTTGGTACATTTTGCTATAGGTACAAATAAGTGAGTCCATAATTAGGTAAGAGATTGTGAATTTGAGTTAAATGGTATGACTACAACAGCGCATTTGAATCTATTTCCATTGGGATAGTATAATATGATTTTGGGTATGGATTAGCTATACCTTCACATAACCAAAGTGGATTTATTCGACAAGGCCATTAAGTGTGTGGATGATAGTTGGGAAAAGAGGTCCTTGTAGGGAAAGAAGAATCCTACATCAGTAAGGATGGTTACTGCTATGTAGGCTAAGTGTAGTTTTAGAAAAGGTTGTGTGATGTTTGCAGTATACATTTCCAGTGACAAGGATAAGGAGGTTGAGGATGGTGATTTATTGAGAAGGTACCCAATTTGCAGCAGTTTCAGGATTTATTCCCTAAGGACATTACAGAGTTGCCACCTCACAGGGAGGTAGACTTTACTATTGTGTTAGTGCCAGGGGTAGATCTAACATCAAAAGTACCTTACAGGATGAGCACACCTGAGTTAGTAGAATTGATGTTGCAGCTAAAGGAAATGTTGGACAAAGGATACATCGGGACCCAGTGTATGGCCTTGGGGTGCACCCGTGTTGTTCGTGAAGAATAAAGATGACACTCTCAGATTGTGCATTGATTACAGGCAGTTGAACAAAGTAAAGATCAAGAACATATACCCTTTGTCAAGGATTGATGATTTGTTTGATCAACTAAAGGGAGCAACATTGTTATCTAAGATCAAATTAAGATCGGGATACCATTAGGTACGCATCAAGGAAGAGGATATCTTAAAGACTGCATTCAGGATGAGATATGGGAATTATGAGTTTGTTGTTGTTCTATTTGGCTTAATTAATGCTCCAACTATATTCATGTGTTTGATGAATAGTGTGTTGCATCCTTATCTAAACAAGTTTTTTATTGTATACATTGATGACATACTCTTTTATTCTAAGAATGTGGAGGAACATGCCAAAAATTTAGCAGCAGTGTTGATATTGATAAAAGAGTTGTATCCTTAACTTAGAAAGTGCAGCTTCTTTTAGATTAAGGTACATTACTTGGGACATGTTGTCTCCAAGGAAGGCATGGTAGTAGATCCAGAAAAAATAAGGGCCATCATGGAATGGCAGTTCCTAAGAATGTAGATGAGGTGAGATCATTTATGGGATTGGTAGGTTACTACCAAAGGTTCATCAGGAACTTCTCACGCATTTCATATCCTATCACATCACTACAGTGGAAAGGTAATAAGTTTGAATGGACGACGAAATGTGAAGATAGTTTTGAGCAGCTTAAGTAGTGTTGACACATGCACTAATGCCAAAGATTGCGGATCCAGACCAAGAGTTTGTTGTGTGTAAAAATTCTTGCAAAAGGGGACTTGGTGGAGTTGCAACAAGGACATGTAGTGTGCTATGAGTCGCGGAAACTAAATGAGGATGAGAAAAATTATCCAACGCATGATCTTGAGCTAGCAACAATTATACATACATTGAAGATGTGGAGACGTTATCTTCTGGACAGGAGGTTTACATTGATGAGCAATCACAGTGGGTTGAGGTATTTGTTTGGCTAGCCAAATCTTAATTCCAGGCAAGCTAGATGGTTTGATACCCTTAGTGAGTTTTACTTTTAGATTAGATACATCAAAGGGAAAGAGAATCGGGTTGCAGATGCTCTCAGCAGGAAGGTACAGGTAAATCATATAGAAACTATAAGCTCCTATGAGAGAGAGCGATAGGACAAGATCTTGCAGGCAGGATAGTGGGATGAAAAATACATGGATATTATGCATATGTTATAGAAAAGTATAGGTATAGGTGATCAGGATGCAGACTATCGTCTCACGATAGATGGCTTGCTAAGGTTTTGAGACAAGATCTATGTTTCAAATTGCAGTGAGCTCAAGAATCTTATCTTGAGGGAGTTTCATGTGAAACTGTATTCGGGTCATACAAGATATTAGAAGACATTGGCGGTGGTAAAAAAGTTCCATTATTGGCCAAATCTATAGAAAGAAGTGGTTAAGTTCATGGCTAGATGCTTATACTATTAGTAGGTAAAGGCAGAGTGCAAGCATCAAGGTGGTTTATACAACCTATAGCGATTCTAGAATGGAAATGAGAGGTAATTTCAATGGATTTCAACACAGGTCTTCCTAGGACAGTGAAGAAAATGATTCTATTATGGTTTTGGTCGACAGTTTCAGCAAGGTAGCTCACTTCATTCTGGTAAAGACTACATATTCAGCTAGTCAAGTATCACAGATGTTCATAAAAGAAATAGTGAGGCTACATTGTTTTCCAAAGAAGATTCTATCAGACAGGGATGCAAAGTTCACTTCCAATATTTGGAAGGAGCTATTTGCATGCTTGAGTACAGATTTGGCCTTCAGTACAACTTATAATCCACAGACAGATGGTGAGAAAGAGAGGGTCAACAGGATCTTGGAAGACATGTTGAGGATGTATGTGATGAGCCAAAAGAGGAAATAGGAGGAGTATCTTCCATTGGTGGAGTTTGCATACAATAATGGTTAGTAGGAGTCATTAAGGATGAGTCATTTCGAGGCATTGTATGGACGATGTTGTAACACTCCCATCAGCTAAAGTGATCTAGTGAACATGGAACTTATTGGACCAGACATGTTGGCAGAGATGGAGCAAGAAATGCAAGTTATAAAGAAGAATCTAAAGGAAGCACAAGATAGACAGAAGAGTTGTGCAGATCAACACAGGGTGTTCAAAGAGATTCAGGTTGGGGAGCATGTGTATTTGCGCATCAAGCCCAAGAAAATCTCTTTGAGGATTAGTTCATGTGCTATGTTGGCACCACCGTATTGCGAACCTTTTGAGATCCTTGAGAGGATTGGACCAGTGGCATATCAACTTGCAATGCCTCCAATAGTGAAAGTCCATGATGTTTTCCATATTTCATTGCTTAAGAAGTATATAAAGGATGTTCATCATGTTATTGATTGGTCTGTATTGTAGGTGGAGCAAGAAGGAGAGTTCCAGTCGGAGCCTCAATTCATATTGCAACAGAAACATCTCATGCTCAGGAACAGAGCCATAGAGAAAGTTAAAGTGTAGCGGAAGCAATTTGGGCCTGAAGAAGCTACATGTGAGATGGCAGATCAGATGCGGGCCCTATATTATTCATTGTTTTCCAGTTGAGGCAAATACGTTTTTCTTTGATGCTGGTTTATGTTTGCAATATCTTTTGTTGATGTTTGATATTTGTATATGTATATCTAGATGGATGTAAATACCACCATGAGATAAGTTATAAAGCTCCAATAAGTGGTATGGTTATTCTCTTGTCATGTCATCATGATGTTTTCCTTTTGAGTAGGCTATTCATTGTAAATACTGCAATGAGCTAAGTTATAGATCCCGATAGGTAGTGTGTTTTCTTTTCAGTGGTTTTGATGAGGTCCTGGTGTGGTTTAATTCCGAGGATAGTGTTCCCCAAGGGGGAGGGTTTTGTAACAGCCTTGGTGAAAATTTCATGTAATAAAAGTTAATAAAGGCAAACTAAGACCACGGTCAAGGGACACATATTCAGAGTTGAATGTTGGATAAAGATATCCTAGTGGGCATCACTAGATGTGTGATTTGGCTAAGGAAAATTGGCAAAGACTAAGCAAAGGAATTAAACTAAAAAAAAGGATTTTTTGGCACATTTATTTATGAAAATAAATGAAATTAGGAGAAAAGGAAGGTAAAAGGTCACAAGTTGCATGTGAGGAGGAAATTAAAGGAAAATAATGGAAAATGAAGAAAATAGAGGCCTCATGCATAAAAAGGATTTTGAGGATCGGTTCATGGCTTTTGCCAAGTTCAAGTTTAGAGCTCTCTCATTATTCTCTCTCTCTCACTGTCTTGGTCACTTAGAGTTTTCTTGGAGCACTCTAGTTTGGAGCAAAGGAAAGGGAAGGCGAGGAAAGGAAAGCAAAGCAAACAAGGAACAAGGAAAGGAAAGTAGGATCAAGTAGCTTCAACAAGAATACTTGCAGGAAACCTTTTGCATGTGTGATTTACTAGCTAGTTTGGATATGCATTGCTTTGCATATTGGTGTATGGTTCTCTTGTTGTCGGTGGAATGGTTTTGTCGGGTTATGACAGTGGATTTCATCCTAGCCTAGCATTTTTCCAGATGCCATGGTATGTTGGGATGTTTATTTCAGTTTTGGAACTTTGGAATTGTTTTATGTATTTAAGAATCCGGGGCAGAGGTAGTCTCAAGGTTCATTCCTAAAGGCCTAGGAATCCCTTGACTAGTTTTGGCGGGATAAAAAAAAAAGGCCTCAGGGAGCAGTCTCGGTTTAGCGCATAGTGATCTGGGTTTGGATTGCGGTAAAGCCTAAGAGACAAGGAGACAGAAAATTCCTCAAGTATAGTGATGGATTCCTGATGGCATTCCAAGTTCTATTCGGTTGTGATTGGAGCACCAGTTTTGGTGTGATCATGGTTGGATGAGGGTGGAGGTGGTTTAACCTATAAATTCCCTTATTTTTTATTGGATTGGTTGTTCTACGAGATCCCACATTCATGGTTGGAATATGTAATGGGGGTGACTGGTTCAAGAGAGATTTGGTTCAGCCAAGTATATGGTCGGGTGGTACATGGAAGTCTCGAACCTTGTCAGTTTTGCCTATGATTAATAAATGCTAATTTCTCTTACTTTTGCACTGATTTATATTTGGATTTCATGGTTGTCATATCTCTGATATTTATATGGTAGTATGCTGGTTATAAGCATGGTTGAATGATTGGTTCATGTCATGGTTATTTGATATATTTACATGTAACTATTAAATAGATGGATGCAAGACCTAGTTGATGATGTAATAGTTCAATGGATAAGGAGGTGATCCGTCTGGTTATGTTTCATAATTTTTTTTAGCCATTTATGCTTTGTCTTGTATCCTAGAGCTATAGGTTGCATTGACACCAAATGTTTGACAGAATGTCAGTCCTAGTTCGGAATGCTCAAGCCTAGTCCTAAGGGTGATTTTGATTGATCAGCATGGTTATGATGTTTTTAATGATTTCTGAAAGTTACAACAAGTCCTGGAAGAGGTCAAGATTCTAGGCTAGAAAATTGGCCCAAATCTCGGGGTCACTAGCACAGAAGTGGAAATTTTCGACCACATTCACTGGTAAGAAGGCCTGTGAGAGTGACTTTACATTGCTGGTCACTCCCTTGCCCATAACTTGAGAGAAACTATGGAATAAAAGAAGCATAATTATAGTGGGACCCAGGGACAAGCTGTCTAAGTGGCTGACCTATCTGCTGAGGGGTTTGTTGATGATTTTGGATGACTCTATGTGATGTTCCATTAATTCCACTTCCTTAAGGTGACATAGGAGGTTGAATATGATTGTAATATCATCTCTCCTCATGTTTACCCTGGTTGGCATGGTTACTGAGAAGTTGTATGATATCAAAACCTTCCTCCAAACACCACCTTGAATTGGAGGGGGTTCAAGAAAATCTTTCCTAAAAAAAAATATTATGATAAGAACCCTACCATTTTCTTGAAAGAGTTGGGTAATATTAATATAGAGCAAAGGGAAAAAGTGAAATATTTCAACCAGATATTCAATCGCATCTTGAAGAATTTTTTGGAAAATGTTATGAAACCAACTCACAAAAAGATAGAAAAGATAGTTGAATGCCTTAGAATTCAGCCTCTTCGACGGGGCAACCTCCTTTACATTACACAAATGAATAATTCTTGGATGATACAAATGACAAAACCTCCTTTCTATATAAAGGAGTCTAAGGAGTCACAATATAACCCAGCCGACCTAACAATAATAATATAAAGCCACAAAATTAACAATGGAGGGATTCTATGGGGCACAGTAATAAAAATTATGGGGACAATAGGGCACAACAATATTAATAAGGGATACAACTACAACAGTAATGGGGTAATCACTAGTATTATAGGGACCTAACATGCCCCTCTCCTTCAAAAAAGTGTTGTCCTCAACACTTGAGTAGTTCTGGATGCTTCTGTATACAATTCTCATCCTCCCATGTGGAATCTTCAGCAGATAAGTTCTTCCACTTGATAAGATACTCTGAAATTGATTGATTTCGTAGCTGTCGAGTTCTTGTTTCTGTGACTGCTTCTGGTTCCAATATAGTTTTTCCTTCTTCATCAAGTTCTGGCAATATTGTTTGAACTGGGAGCTTATCGCCTATAACCTTCTTTCAACATGAAACATGGAAAATTAGGTGCAATCAAGAAGCTGCAGGAAGCTCCAATTTGTATGCCATAGTACCAATCTTTTGCAACACCTTGTATGGACC